>CAJNDT010006241.1:267500-289366 GCA_905221615.1 Symbiodinium sp. CCMP2592
CAAAACCCCCAAACCTTAACCCCTAACGCCCTAAAGCCCGAAAGACCAAGGTTTACGTGCAGGCCTTGTGCAATGGCCAGACCCGGAAAACTCCAGTCTCCGAGGTCGAGCAGGCTCAGAGGGCTTAACGTAGAGGCCGAAATGGGAGTTTCCATAAATTAGGGGTACCCAAATTTGGGGTCCTTATAAGGGGGATCCTACTACTTAGGGTACTATATTAGGGTCCCAATTTTATCAAATAGTGACCAAGTTTTTTACTCCTTCGGGCTCCTTATACAGTTACACTACAAAGGAGCCCAGAAGCCTTGTTCTATTTTGTAAGGCCCCTACATTAGAGTTTAGTTTAAGGGTTAAGAGCTGAGGGCACAAGGTTTAAGGGTTTAACAGGGTTTAGGGCTTGGGGTTTAAGGATTTAGGGTTTAGGGGTTAAGGGTTTAGGGCTTAAAAGGTTTAATTGGGGTTTAGGGTTCAGGGTAGGATGCTGATTTTCAGAACTTGCCCTACTTAGAGGATCATGGGACTTAGTAGGTAGGTTATAATTGGGGTTATAAGTCCCCTAAGTGGGGTTATCCTAATTATAACCTACTTATAACCTTACTTACTAAGTCCCATGAGCCTTCAAGTAGACCCAAGACCTCGAATCCTAAACCCTACAAGCTCTAACGAAGCCCCCTCGGCTCAACCCCAGAGCCCAAGACACGGTTTAGGGTTTAGGGTTTAGGGGTTTAGGGTTTAGGGTTTAGGGCTTAAAGAACCTGCACAATACCCCGCAAAGCCCGCTAGAGCCCGAATTTATCCGAATATGCTGCCCCAGGAGCCCAGACCCAAATCCCAAGCATAAGAGCGTCATGATAAAATGTCGGGTGTGGGGGGTTAGAGTATCTGACCCTGAATCGAGAAGTCTCTCGTGTGCCCAGAACAGAAACCTAACGATTCCGACAGGGCGACTCCGTGTCCTTCACAGAAGAGGCCGCATGTCTTCACGGCGTGGTGGCTTCTGGAGTTTGGAGGTTTAGGGGTCTTTCAGGTTGTATGAGGGTTTATGACGACATTAATTCGGTTTCGGTGTTCTAGGGTTTTGGGCTTTGGGGTGTTAAGTTTTGAGTTCATGGGTCGTGTTCGGGCGTGGGCTTCGCGATGCACCTACAGGGTCCTAAACCCTCAACCCGGAAGTCTTAAACCCCTAGTTTAACCCCTTAAACCCTAAACGCTAAAGCCTAAACCCTATAAGCCCTAAGCCGGAGGTTGAGGGCTTGAGCCTCCGCGTCCTCCAAGGCATTCTTCCTGCAGGTTTAGGGTTTCGGGTTTGCTTAGGGCCTAGGTTTGGGGTCGTCTCTCGAGCTTGGGCAGTGAAGAATTTGCAAACAGGTGCGAACGATTCTGTAGGAGGGACTACAAGCAGCAGCATGTCGAGCAATGTCTGCGGTCCAGAGTATATATAGAGCTAAGATTTTCCCACGCTTCAAGCTTTGAGGGCTGTGCCTGTGCTGTAAGGCTCTCAGTATGATTCCGTCTCGAAAACCTCAAAGCCCTAAACCCCGAAGCAGAGCCTTACCACCGCAGGCCAGCAAGCCTTACCCTCTCAAGGCCCACGGCCCTCACCAGAACCCTGAACCCCCCGACACAACGAACCCCGAGGCCGAAACCCTTCTAGAACACGCACCGAAGCAAAAGGCCTAAACCCTAAGCCCTCATCTCCTATATCCGTCCTGACAGGCTCTAGGAACAGAGCCCTTATGGAAAACTCCTAAGCCCTAAACTCTGAACCCTAATCCCCGTAGACCCAGACCCTAAAACCCTAAAACCCTAAACCCTAAACCCCCAACCCCAAACCCTAAACCCTAAACCCTGAACCCTGAACACTAAACCCTAAACCCCAAGCCGAACCGAAGAGAGGCGGGGCTTTTTTTCGAGCTGCGGCGCGGCAGTGGCGGGCCGAAGAAGGCCTCGCGCGCACGTGCGCGGGCGCGGGCTTTCAGGGCTTTTGGGGGCTCTGTGGGGTTTAGGAGGTTAGGGGCCTGGGGTGTTGCCACGAAACCTGAAACCTTAAACCCCAAACTCCTTGACCCGTAAACCCTAAAACACCAAGCCCCCCTTAAACCCCGAACCCTAAGCCCTAAACCCCTGAACCCCTAAACCCTCAAAGCCTGAACCCTAAACCCTAAACCCTAAACAGCTTAAAGCGCGAAGCCCGAAACTCTGAACCCCCTAAAAGCCCGCAACATTTCTGGCGCAGAGGCCTCCGAGCTGCTCAGTGCAGTCCGTCGCTTTCTCTGCAGTCATCTTAGGGTTTATGGTTTAGGGTTTAGGGTTCCTTGAAAGCGTCGAAAAGGCTTGGGTTAAGCGTCATAGGATTGAGCGCTTCGGGGGTGTAAGGCTTTATGCGGTTTCGGGTGGTAGGATTGTTGAATTGTCGTTGTTGCTTATTGCTGTTTAATGGCTTTTCGACTGCAGGCGTTGAACCCTTAAGCCTTGAGCATGTGAGGATTTCAGGCAAATGGTTCTGGGAACAGGTTTCATTTTTCGGCGACAGGAGCTGTTCAGGCGAAGCGAGTGTGGGGGTCCGGGTGTATTAGTTAGGCTCTAGCAGGGTGTAGGGAAAAGGGGTGAGGATTTCAGAGACTTGGTTTAAGGTCTTTGACTCACTAATTACGCAGAATCGTGCATGTAAACCCTAAACCCTAAACCCAAAATCCTAAACCCTAAACCCCAAACTCTAAACCGTATAGAGATGGCCGAGAGCACTACTGCTCCGACTATGCACTTGTCACTAGTCCAAGCATTTCGGCAATGATCTGCGCAGCTGTAAAGGGAATACCTGGCAACCACAGGTCCAAAAGCCCTACCCCCTAACTCGCCTAGGTCTGTAAGGGAATGTAGGAGTCTAAGCCCTCAACTCTAAACCCTAAACCCTGAACCCTGAACCCTAAACCCTAACCCCTAAATTCCTAAACCCTCAACCCTAAACCCTCAACCCTAAATCCAACACGGTCGGGCTTAGGCATTGCCGTGTATGCCGCAGTCTCAGACGGAAGGGTTGGGAATTAATCAGCACATTTATACTCAGAAGAGGCTTACTTCAAGGGTTCCATGATTTTTTTTACAGGTTTGGTGTAGGGGCCTCAGTGCATTGGATCGGGTTTTGGTACGTAGTATATTCAGATTCTGATAATGGCAATCCTGAAGAATCGGTATTGGTGATTATACAGGCTTCTGTATTCAGGTTGGTTCGGGGCAGAGGCTTGAGGGTTTGGTGTTCACTGCTGAAGGGTTAAGGGTTGAGGCTTTGGGAGAAAGGCTGGAGGGTTCGGGGTTGAGGGTTTCTACTATTTGCTTAAGAACCCCAAAAAATAAAAAATGTATTCCTTATGGTGGTAATATAGGGATTATTATTTTTATTTTTTGGGGGCTTCTTAAGCAAATAGTAGGTTTGGGGTGTAGGGTTTAGGGTTCAGGGATGAGGGTTCCGGGTTGAGGGTTTCAAGTAAAAGAGGGCGCCGAATCTACTTGGGGAAGGTCCGGGCTGAAATGTTTCAGGTGCAGGCCCCCCAAAACCCTATCTCTTTTTTTTCAATGCCCTGCCCATGTTAGGGGATTAGGAGAACAGAGGACTTGCTTTTTCGGTGCTTCTGGCTTGTAACTTTCCGTTTCCGCTGACAATGGAGTTTAGGGTTCAGGGTCCCTTTTTACATAGTGACTGTAGTGATACTATAATCTACCCCCAACAATGCTAATTAGGCCCACACACCAGGCACTTAACCTAATCCCTAAATTCGGATCGGGTGTCGGGTTGACGTTAGGGCGCTTGGAATACTTCGCGGTCATAAGTTGGGAGGCAATCGGTAGGCGCTGCGTAGGCGATTCATTGAGTGGGACCATGCAGGCATGCAGTCGCTGCGCGTTGGGTCGTTTGGGGAGATGCCCTAAACCCTAAACCCGAAACCGCTTTCCCCCTAGTCCTCGCAGTTTGTCTCGGTCTGCGAGCACCCGAGTCACAGGGACTGCCGGCGTTCAAGGATTGCCACTGCGAATGGCGAGCTGAATACTATACTGAATGTAGAAACCTGATGAAGAAACCTTGGCCTATAACGCCATAATAATAGGATTCACATAAGGAACCCGAAAAAAAGGCCCAAGGTTTCTTAATCAGGTTCCTACATCACTGTCATTGAAAAAGGCCAAGGAAGACACTTGCACATGCTGGTCAGCAATCCCACTGCCATGGGTTCGCAGCAAGGGTCAAAGTTTCAGGGGTTGAGGGATTTAGGGTTTGGGGCTTTGGGTTTAGCGTTTTCAGGGCTCAGGGTAACACTGTAGCCCTGAAGCACCACTCGCAAGCCGTGAGCCCCCGAACACGGACCCTAATACCTTGGCCAACATTCTAGCCGCCAGCCAAGCAGTGGAAATCAATGTTCTCATCTTCATAACCATTCTTATCCCTGAAGACTTAAGCTCCTAACACGAGGATCGCTTCATCACTATCCCTTCCATGTATGCCGTTGATAAATCAATAGCTCTTTATAGGTTTCGGGCAGGGATTGTGTGACCGGTCGTGAGTCAGCTTTGCTACCATCTTATCAGATGAGCCGTTGTTAAATTCCTCCTCGTCCCGCCGTAACATACAGGTTCGAGGTGGGTGGGAGGGAGCACGTCCCACAGCATTGCTTGCAGCTGTTGCAAGCTTGTAGTTTTTGTCCCACCCGCCCGCCCTGGGTGAGGAATCTCTAATGCCGGGAGCCAGTGGTCCTATGGGACGAGTCCTATGGGATATGTTGTCTGCTCCTTCGGCAGTCTGCTTGAGATTCAACCCCTGAGACGGATACGTCCGCATGAAAAAGAAATGCCTGGCCGCCTGCAGTGCAAGTTTTGACTTTAGCATGTTTCTTGTTAGTGCAGCATGTGTGCCTGAGCTTGGACAATCGATCATTCATTCGTTTGTATCAGTGTTTGTTGCGAGCGACCCCGAAACCTATAGCATCGGAAACTTTTCCTGACTCAAGGGAGTGTGGAGTTTCTGGGTAGAACACTCACTAAGCCCTTAACCCTAAACAATCCGAACCCCTAAACCTCAAACCCTAAACCCTAAAACTCTAAGCCCTAAACCCTGAACCATCCTAAACTAACTATAAGCCCTAGCGCAACCCTCAGCCGACGCTCCCAAGGACAAGCGCAGCTCCTGGATCCGCGGTGACGCATTGCTGGGCGAGCAGTCGCCTGGTTCCAGATGTTATGCGAAAGGATCCTGGGTACCGTTATGGGGGATACTTCCCCAAATCATACCAGTTATTCCTGCTGTAGAAATCCTACATTCTACTATATAGGTACTGTAGAGTCAGGGGTTTTGGGCCTAAGTAAGGGTCTTGGGTTTACAGGGCTTGGGGTTAAGTCTCTCAATCTAACATGGTGGCAAAATCCTGGAGGCTTAACCGTGAGAATGGCCTTTCCCCGCCCCTGTGGATCCTCTTCCGAGAACTGGTTTAGGGTTGGGGGTTTGGGATTTAGGGTTCAAAGCGTAAACACAGACTGCTGCTCCCACAAACGTCGTGCTTGCAGCCTTACAGTCTATATCCCAGACGCCGAACACTCCGGCCTCTTCTTGCCTGTTGAATTAGTATATTAAGTATGTTACAGTTTTTTCAGCGTATTGTAGTATATGGTAGTGTTTTCGTATGATACATAGCATACTGCATAGTGTATTGCATAGTATGTTACCATGTACTGTAATATGTTAGAGCATGTGCTGTTTCCTGTGCTATATTTTGGTCCCTCTACAACCTGAAGCCCGAAGCCTCGACCCTGTTTCGGCCGCAGCAAGGGTCCCTGTTGAGAACAAAGAGTTATCAAGGGTTTAGGGTTTCGGGTTTAGGGGAACGCCCGTCGCAGCGGCTCGATGTCCGTGCCATGTGCGTGGGTGGACAACGTCCCACGCCGAGGCGGCAGGGTTGTCTACGCAGGCGATCTGCTGGCTCCCATGATCGGTTTCCAGGTCACTGATGGAACGGTCGCTCAAGAGACAGGTGCTGCCGCCGCAGGTCTTTCAGCCGACGCAGCAGCCGCACCCCGTGAAGGCCAAGAGCCCAGGTGGGCCCCTCTCCCTCCGCAGGCCAGTTTGGAAGCTCTCCAACTCTTGCCTGCGAGTAAGTGCAAGTGCGTGCTCCCAAGGTCCGATGTGAACGCGAGATACTATGCTACAGCATTGCTTGCACAAACATTTGAGTTCGTGATTGGGCTTGGGATGCAAATTTTCTTAGATGGGATGCTGTTGATGATGTGTATATATACATATATATATATATATATATACCCCGAGGACCCTAAACTATGGGAAGTATGGTACATTATTCCTTATTATGGGTAGTGCAGCATTTATATCATCTACCCAGGGATTCGAGGCTTCTTTGTCCGGAGAGATGGAATCTAGTTTTCCTGCCTTGCGTCTAGGGCAACGCGCTCAGCCAATCGTGCCACTCGTCTGATATCCATTGAGGCTACAAGCTACCCGAAATAGAAATGAACGATGCAACACACAATACTTCATGTATCATATACAACTTAGGTATGACCTACAAAACACATTTAGTATAAGGCCACGAACCATCAAACGAGCACTCGGGGATGACCATGGTCGCAAGTTTCGCTAGCAGGGCGACAAGAATAGTTGTGAAATGGTGTGGGCTAAACCGTCGAAGGCCGCATTCCTTCATCAAGGATCTATGGTAGAGTTCCTGATTGGCAATGCAGAAATGTGTTCATCAGTGTTCATCAGCGTTGTGATACCCCACCTTTTTTTCAAAGCGGAATCTACCTAAACCCACGGGGCTCCAACACCTCCGAAGCCAGCTCCCTAAAGCCGCACCCACACCCTAAAACACCAACAATCCTAATCGAGGTATCTCTATCTTCCCAGCGAGGCATGGCCGCGTTGTTGATCGCAGCTTGGGGTTCACGTAGGTGCTCGGGAAAAGGGTCTGGGGCTTAGGCTAGGCTTCAGAGGGTTGAGGGATAAGGATCTGCAGGGCGTAGGTTTATGTAGGCTAGGGGTTTGAGGAGGTTTAGCATTGCAGGGCTGTGAATTTCGGAAGTGTCCAGATCCCAAACCCCAACCCGGAGCCCTTAAGCTGTGGTCATGGGCCTCGTTTGTGGCCCTGACATGCCTCGCGTGGGAGACGGTACCCTTCCCGAAAACCCCTAGGCCCCTGTGATATCGGGTTTTCAGCTTTTGGGTTTGATGGAATTGAAGTTTCTGGCTTAGGATTTGTGGTTCGAGGGCTCTCTAGGGTCATGCAGGGTTGCCTTTGTGGTGTGTGGCTTTGTAGGATTTGGATTCCCGGCTTGTGTTCGAGTCTACCAGTCATGTCGCGCAGTTTGGGTATTTCGGTGTGGGGCTTAAAATTAAACCCCAAACTCCGAAACCCTAAACTTTGAGTTGCGACAACAGTTGCCTCAATGGCTTTGGGTTTGCTAGAGTACCGAAATAATGATACGGAGTCTTTGATGGATGAGTTTGGTAATCATCCAGGCTCCCCTGAACCCTACAGTACACCCTAAACCCAACCTTAACCCTGAAGAACCTACCTTTTTAAGGACGCATATAAGGAAATCATAATAGGGAACCCTAAAAAGGTAGGTTATTCAGGGTTAAGGAAGACCTTAAGGCCTCAACCCGAAGCCTTAAGCCTTAAACCCTACCCAAAGGCCCCAAAGTAGTTCCTTTTGGGGGTTCATATATAGAATCCTATAGGGTATCTCCCAAAAGGAACTGCTTTGGGGCCTTTGGGTAGGCCTAAAACACAAAGCCCCAAACTTTACACCCAAGACCCGAAGAAGCCCTATGCTTGACATTGACTCGTCCGAAGGTCACATTTGGGAAGCCCATGAAGCAGACTTTAAGGTACGGCACAGTGCTCAAATCACAGAGGGTTCATTTTCAGGGTTTAGGGTCTGGGATACAGTAGGGCGTAGGCTTCGAATTTCTGGTGATTCGCGGAAAACGAAGAGGATGTTTTTATAGTCATGTTATGTTGTTTAATACAAAGACCTCATGGGGAATGTTATTTCATGTCACTGTGAAGGATGTTGTAAGGCTTCTGCATTATGGGGGATGTTTTCCTTCCGCATGCCGCCTGCTCTGTGGTCTTTGGCACGGTTCGATCGTGTGTATAGGGTCAATGATCAAAGACCGCTGCGTTTATATATATATATATATATATATGTTTTTTTTTTTTTTTTGGGGGGGGGGTGCGGGTTCTACATACTTGGACCCTGTTTTGACTGAGTATATAGGTAGGGTTGGCAATTAAGCATATATCGACACTGCATATGGTTCTAACAATATCTTAGTAGAATATACCCTAAATCCCCGTTACCATCATAAGGCCCTACATTGTTCTACTTCTCAAGGCCCCTAGTCAAGCAGAAGACGGTCATCACGCAAGCCATACATGTCTGCCTCCCCAATTAGAGTTTAGGGTTTAGGCGTTCGTGACCCCAGCCAGAAACCCAGGGCGCAGGGTTTATATAGGGTTTCAAACCCTCAGGTCTAAGCCATAAGGTTTGCATCTGTATGACTTAGGGAGGGTTCAAGGTTTCAGCTGCTTGTGAGCTTCACCCATGGAGGCTCCAGCGACGGAGCATCGACATCGACACCCAGGCCCAAGAAACTCCAGAATTCGTGATTACGGGTTTACATGGGGTTCAGGGTTTAGGGTTTCGGGTTCAGGGTTTAGGGTTCGGGCTTCTAGAATCCTTTCAATTTTTTGTGAAATCTCCCTTCTTCAATTTGCAGGTTGAGGGTTTCGGCATTGAGTTTAAAGGTCTTGGGAAGCGAGTTTAGAGTAGAGGTGATAGGAGCGCTTTCGGGTCGTCTGGCTTGTGGAGACAGGGCTCAGCTCCACAGCGGAGGTCGCTGTCTTGAGCCCCAAACCGCTGGGTTTTCGGAAACCCTAAACCCCAAACCCTAAACCCGGGGTTTACGGGTTTAAGGGGGTTTAGGGTTGAGGGCTCAGGGTTCCGAGCTCCCAAAAGCCCTCCGTACAGAATTTTGGGATTTAGTTTTGCTGGTTAAGGTTTCGGGTATGGTTCGGAGTAAGAGTTTAGGCTCTCCAAACTCAGCACCAACTTCCTCTGCCGAGGAGAAAGCCAAGATCGCACGCCAGAACTCCCGCGGTTCGCAGAAAAAAGCCACGGTGCCCACGGAAATGACAACAAAGGACAAAGCTCAGGATTTGGCCACCAAATCCTTGGACAAGTCCAACCAGTGCAGCTCGCTCGCAACGGCTTTGATGCCATACAGCTACGGCGGCGACCTCGCGAAGGAGCTCGACGGCCATGCCAAGATCTTCAAATCGATCTACATGTCGGTTACGAAGCGGGTGAACGAACCCGGCCAGCGAAGCCGACTTCTTGCCCTTCGCGAAGCAGTATGTGCAGCAGACGAAAGCTTGTGAGAGTGTTGTGCAGGCGGCACAGGCCTTCACATCCGCCCCGAAAGCAAAGCCCAGAAAGGCCAAGACAGTTTCGGTCAGTTTGGTGCACGCATCACATCCCCTAATCCCCCAACCCTAAACCTTCGAAATTCATAGGGCCGCTGCTTCCAGCTTCATACGGTTGATGATATAAATCCTGCATTACCCAGAATAAGGATAATACCATGATACCCATAGTTTAGGGTCCTTAAGGTAATGCAGGAGTTATGATATCATAAACACCGTAGGTTGATGTGCAGAGATGCTGATACTGGCTGTCCAGACCTGCATCATTGGCTCCAGGAAGGAGTTGAGCCCTGAACCCTCAACGCTTAATACTTACCTAAGGGTTGCTTTAAGGGTTCTTTCAAAGGGGTCTATAAGGATTGCTATAAGCAGTATTATTGGGTTTAGTAGTTTGGGGGTTCTTATTACAAGTATAGTATAGTAGGTCACAAAACCTCATTAAACTATTAAGGCCCCCACGTTAAACCGTGAACCCTAAACGCTCAAACCTTAAATGACACGATGCCAAGCTCCTAAACCCTAAACCCTAAAGCACTGCTTGCTCTGTTTCAGGTTCAGGGTTGAAGTTTTTCCCGCGGGGTGCCCTGCGCCCCATGGTGGAAAGGAGGGTGTCCTGAGGGTCAGGGTCAGGGGTAGACGGTTTAGGATTTAGGGTATAGGGTGTAGGATTAGGGTTTAGGGTTTAGGGTTTTGTTGTGTTGGGGATGTTCCGTCAACCCCGGGCCTTAGAAGTACCTGGAGTAGAGCATAATGTTACCCTTGCTAGTCCTCGTATAAGTATACGATATTATTCATAGCAGGCCCTTCCCATTCTGGATGGATTTCCATTCTCCTACATTTCATCGTTCTGGATGAACCGCTGAGTATGAGCTTGGTTGATACAGGGTGATTGGGAAATATTACAGGTACATGGTATGATGACATGAGTTTCTATCATGAGAAAAAGCAGACGACCGCTGTTTTGACTCGCCTCGCCAGCTCGTCACTGCAGCCGTCGCCGCTTGTTTTTTTCGGACTCGGCTTGAAACCTGTAGCATATGTAATATGCTTGCATCATCGACCGTTTTTTGGCCGACAGCAAAGTCGCCTTGTCTATCCCCTCATCTAGCTGCTCCTTGTCGATGGCCGGATTGTAGCTTGCACTGCAGCTGTGCCTCATTTGTCATTGTTGTTCTACATTCACCCTGACTGCTGCAAAATCTAATGGAATGCATTTGTGCTGGAAAACTAATAGTAGGATTTCTGCAACCATGTCGCTTTCCCTCGTACTTCTCGTCGCCGGGAAGGCGAACCTGGAAGTGGGGCAGAACCGTAGACCGATGCTCCACATGCGTGATGACCACATCATCTCTCATCTTGAACTTCGCCGTCAGGAAGTCGGGCACGGCTTTGCAAGTGCTCAGCAACCGCCGCGAAGCTCGCTTTCTCTCTTCATCTGCCTCTGCTGGAGCTTCTGCCGCTGCAGGGGCAACCTGGGCATCTCCAGCAGCTGCTGCTTCATCAGGATTTCCGCCTTCAGCACCGGCATCAGCTTCTTCCTCCTTGCAGTTGTTCTGGGGATCTTACAGAAAAATGCATGAAAACGTGATTCAATCATCGACTCAGTTCTGCCTGCTGATCTACTGGACAGGCACCAGGAAGCATAACTGCTGATGCCGGGGTCCTCGTCCTCTTGCTTCTCCGCTTGCTCCAGCAGCTGTCTGGCGGCGGCCATTGTCTCATCCTCCTCCTCTTCCTGGAGATCTGCCTGGAGCAGACAACAGGTGAATGGCAAGCTTGAGTCTAAGTTTGTTTCCCTTCCGAGCCTCGTCGTCCTCCTGGTTGTCGGCCGAACCGGACTTTGTGCGCTTCCGGCGCTTTTCATCTATCTCATTCAATAAGTCATCCAAAGCCTTCAGCTCGGCCGGTGTGCAGGCTGCGATGACAGCTGGGAGCTGGCACAGTGCTCTGATCTTTGCACTTTTGGTGCTGTTTCGCCGAAGTTCCAAACCATATTCGGCAGCCCATTGGGTCAAAGTCTCCGAAGTCAGCTTGACGATGTCCTTGCTGCGAACCATCCAGACAAGCAGTGTCTGCCCGGAGCTGCTTCTCCGAAGCACAGCAGCACATCCAACTTTGTCGCAGAGGCGAGGGCTGAGGAAATGGATCGTGTAGGTGAAAACATCAACCTCGTCAGCAGACTGATTGCATCGCTATCTACCAATGTTGGAGGGGCATTAGCCTTAACAGGTCCTAACCAGGCAGACTATGGCTCGGTCAGGAGGCATCTTCCGTCTGCAGCAGCAGCTCCTTGACCATCGGCCTTAATGGTGAAAAAGATCGGTGCAATAGCATAAACAACGTAAGCTGTGCTTCTTTGGTTATACTGCCACGATTATGACTTGTAATAGAAACAGGTGCCAACATTGTGCAAAGCTACTTCTCAAGCCGGAAAGAAAGAGCCTTCACCTGCTCTTGCTCCAAAAGGCAGTCCTGCATTCCAGGTCTGACGTCGCTTTGCTTCACCTTTGTCTCGTCCACCTCATAGGCAGGAAGGCTGCCCTTGAACACCATGCCAAGCTCATCCATCTGGAGGGCCTCCGCATTTTTTTATACGTGATGCGACATGAGCTGCTGCAAAACACGTGATTCGATATGCGAGTCTAGCAGCATACAGGACTGCCGGTGTCGACCCCAAGACAATGTAGAACTTGCTCGCAATTCGGAGCAGCATTCCGGGCTGGCACAATGCCGGAATCCAAAATTTGGAGCTTGACTCTGCAGGATCCAGGCCCGACCTGAGCAGCATGTGCTGTTGACCCTGCCGTTGTTGGCGCCTTCTCAGAGGCAAAACAAATTCATGCAACCGGGAATCTTTGCCGAAAGAAGCAGGCCCTTTAACCAGTTCAGCTCCACCTTGTTGTGGTGAAAGGAGGACGTAGACTGGTAGCCTTTGAGGATGTTGTCCAGGTTGAAGTGGCTGCCTGGGATATGATAGTCTTAATTCTCTTAGGATGTTCGTAGCAATGACATGTATGTATGTCTATTCTATGACACAATGATATGTGCAGAAGCGAAATGATAAGTGTGGATGAATCTTGAAAAAACAACCGCCGTGATCTTCATACCGGAACTCGTTCGTCCACTCTCTCCATCATTCATTCTATGATTCACTCAGGTTCTTTGTTCATTCGTTGAACCAATCATCATCCAAGGCTCTTCCTGAGAAGGACGTCGGTTTCCAAACCGAGGCCTTCAGGGCCCGGACCTCGCTGCCCTCGAAGTCCTCCACACCGAGCTTCACGGACCGTGGCCGGTCTGTCTCACCCGCCTGCTGCCGCTTCTCATTCAAAGCCACCTTTTGCTCCACAGCCCGTATGGAAAGGCATTGCAGGTTGGCCATGCTCGCCTTGAGATTTTTCACTCCACGTTTGCAGCCATCCTCAACTGCAGCAAAAACCTGCTCCACATTGGCGCTGAAAGCAAGGCCTGGGTGCCAGCTGAGCAGCAGAGCCTTGGCCTTGTCCGTCATGGACCACTTTTCCAGCTCCAAGCAACTCATTGGCTCCCTGTAGCACAGCCATCTCGTGAAACCGCACTTCTGCTGAAGCAGCTGGTTGGAGCTCTCTTTGTTCTCCATGTCCACGATTGTCGTCCACTCCAGTTTGATGCTTTTCATAATCTCATCTTGCACTTGAGCCATTTGAAGGTCATCCTTCGGGTCGACGAGCAAAGCTGCAAAGCGAGCGGGGCTGGAACGGAGGTAGAGGACGTACATGCTCATCTCGAAAATCACAGCCAAAACTGCCATGAAATGATCTCGGACAAGATCTTCCTGCACCAGAGGGCGCCTCCGCGAAATCAGCAAGACCTTAGCTTGCCCGAAAATCGGCCTTCTGCTCCGTTCCAACTTCATCATGTGCAGCCTAGTCATGGTCCTAGTCTAGATGTATGTAAACCCCCGATTCTTGGCGGTTTGTTTCCGCTCTGGAGTGGGGCGATGGGCTCTGTCCAATGTGTGGTGTGTGTGTGTGTGTGCACATGAATGAAAGCCGAATGGCTTGAAGTGCTTGCTCTCGGCTAGCTGCCGCAATATGAGAACAAGGAGACACACAAAAAGCATGACTATCAGAGCTGTATCGAATGAGATTGATCATGAAATGAACGGATCGAGCATGAAATGAAATGATCCAACATGACATGAAATGACCCAATATGAAATGAAATGATATCGAAGAATGAATGAGCAGAAATGACGATGAGTATCGATGAGCAATGAAATCGAAAAAGAGCCAAACGAAAATGGCGGGACACTGATGTCAATGATGAAGTAACATGAAATCCAAACGTGATTGACATGAGACGGCAATGACTGACACCTTCCGCATGAGTTGCACCCAGGTGCTAAACATAGATGAAGGCAGTGCCAGGACCGTCGGTCTGAGGGCATCAAACAAAGTTGACCTACTATCTTTATATGATGTATCGCGATAAAGCCTTGGCTGAGCGGGGTAGTTCAGGTCAGGCCTTGATTCCTAGCGAGCGAATGACAATAAATAATAGCATGGCTTATGCGTCCGAAAACACCGTCCTCAGAATCGGGCACTTTCAATGAAACCTTATCATGACTTGCGACGATGGATGTGTCTGCTGCTATTTAAAATATCAGTTTGTTACATGACAAGTTTCCAAAGAAAGCAGTTCTGGCTAACTTGCCGCATGAGCCCATGTAAGGCCCTCAAGGCGAGTTAGGGGTTTGTGTATTTCCGTAAAATTAGACTATTGACTGAATTAGAAAGAGAGCCCCCGCGAATCATCATCATAACTGTTCATATTCATGACTCAATGACATCCTGCTACATGCCCAAGAACCTAGACTGAAGCTGAGCTGCCCCCGCAGCATTGACCTCTGCGTCGTGGCAGAGGTGCAGTCGCCCAAGGGCTGAAGTCCCCAGGGAGTCCCGGACTAAGCCCACAATTCGACTCTCGTAGTCGTTGCCATGAACCCAAAGCGTGTGCTCGTGGAGGGCGAACAACTTGCTCATGTTCTTTTCCTCAATGGGGAGCAACATTAGCCGTGTCTTTCATGATTAGGAGTTCGCCCCACCAGTGATAGTCGTACTAGTAGTAGTAGTAGTAGTAGTAGTAGTAGTAGTAGTAGTAGCAGTAGTAGTAGTAGCAGTAGTAGTAGTAGTAGTAGTGGTAGTAGTAGTAAGTAGTAAGTAGCAAGTAGTAAGTAGTAAGTAGTAAGTAGTAAGTAGTAAGTAGTAAGTAGTAAGTAGTAAGTAGTAAGTAGTAGTAGCCGTCGTCGTCGTAGGAGTAGGAGTAGTAAGTAGTACTGGTACCAGCACTAGTACTAGTCGTCGTAGTCGCAGTCGCAGTCGCAGCAACAGGGGCGGGTCGGGTTGTGGGTGTTGGGTGGCCTTCCCCGCGGTCTTTGCAAACACCAGTGTTATAGTCTCACCTCCACTCGGCCAGGGTGGAACCGCCATGCCCAAGGGGTGTGCATCTGCCAGCTGCGGGACTGTCCCAGGTGTGGTTCCACAGGACCCCTGACCAGCTCGCCTGTTCCAGCCCCAATGCCACCGGCCAATGCAACGTCCCTGTTGCGATTGACCCTGTCGTTGCAGTCACCGCGGTTTTGTACCCACCTGCGGTCTGCTTGGCAAGTGGCTTGTGCAGTGACCCCCAAGGCAGCAGGCCAGTGGCACTGCGGTGATGAATGGCGGGGGGTCGGTGAGAAGTTAATAGAAGCAGAACACTCACAAGACACATACACCTAGGGAAGTCTCGGGTTTGCAGCAGAGGTAGCTTTGCCAGGGCTACTGTGTTACTGTTGGTGTTACTGCAACTGCTTCTGCTGCTTCTGCTGCTTCTGCTGCTGCTGCTGCTGCTACGAGCACTAGGAAAACTTACCAGTAGTAGTAGTAGTAGTAGTAGTAGTAGTAGTAGTAGTAGTAGTAGTAGTAGCAGTAGTAGTAGTAGTAGTAGTAGTAGTAGTAGTAGTAGTAGTCGTTGTAGTAGTAGTAGTAGTAGTAGCACTAGAAAGTGGCAGTAGAAGTAGGCAAAACCGTAGAAGTCGCAGTAGTAGCAGCCGCAGCGGTGCAAGACTAATATTACAGTAGCAGCAATAGCAGCAGCAGCAGCAGCAGCACCCGTATTTGCAGCAGTCCTTGTAGCAGTAGTGGTAGTAGGACAAGAAGTAGCAGTAGTAGTAGTAGTAGTAGTAGTAGTAGTAGTAGTAGTAGTAGTAGTAGTAGTAGTAGAGTAGTAGTAGTAGTAGTAGTAGTAGTAGTAGTAGTAGTAGTAGTAGTAGTAGTAGTAGTAGTAGTAGTAGTAGTAGTAGTAGTAGTAGTAGTAGTAGTAGTAGTAGTAGTAGTAGTAGTAGTAGTAGTAGTAGTAGTAGTAGTAGTAGTAGTAGTAGTAGTAGTAGTAGTAGTAGTAGTGGTAGTGGCAGTGGTGGTATTAGTACTAGTACCAGAAGCAGCAGTAACAGTAGCTGTAGCAGCGCTAGTAAGTACTGGCACCAGTACTAGCACTAGCAGTAGTAAATTAAAGCAGTTTTTGTTGATGGCGGTGTCGGTGATTGTGGTGGTGGGGGTAATGTTTGCATCATGGCGGCTGGAGTCGTCACAGTCCTGGCAATGCTAGCGGCAGTCCTGGCCGTGCTGCTAGTTGTAGCAGCAATGGTAATCGTGCTGCTAGAGGTAGCAGCAAACAGTAGTAGTACTAGCAGTCGCAGTAGCAGTAGTAGTGGTAGTGGTGGTAGTAGTAGTCGTCGTCGTCGTAGTAGTAGTAGTAGAAGTCGTAGTGGTAGTCGTAGTGGTAGTAGTAGTAGTTGTAGTAGTACTGGTAGTAGTAGTTCTTGTAGCAGTCGTAGAAGTCGTAGTAGGTGGTAGTAGTAGTTGTTGTGCGAGCAGTCAGAGTGTAGTACTGGTAGTAGTTCTCGCCGTCGTGATATAGCAGGATAGTACGACTCTTTGGAAGATGCAGCGATTTTTTCTATATTTCCAGAGGCGAACCCTTGTTACTACGACTTATAAAGAATAATACTAGCGGTCAGAATTAGTCGAAGTAGTTGTAGTTCTGATTCTAGTACCAAGATTGGTCAAGAAGCCAGCCAAAGACACATCTCGGTCATGGGCCTCACCACTTCCGCCACGGACTGAAACAAGCTGTGAGCCTCTTCATCCAACAAGGCCTCACGACAGAACATTGAACACTCCGTTGCGGCGTACCAGTTGATCCTGCCTTGACACACAGGTCGAGGACACGGTCGTAGGAGCGGTCGTTCTTCTGCTCTACGAACGGGTTGCGGCCCTCCTGCACAGAGTCTGGCTGCTAGCATCTGTGCTCCCAGACCAGTGGCTCTCCTCCATGCCCGTCCACAGGACGGCCAGGAGAGTCGCCGTGTACTTTCTCGTGAAAGACTGGGCGGAAAACCCCCACGAGAGCCAGCGGCCCTGATGGAACTTGCTGAATGCTCTCCTCGGCTTCATTTCTTAACAGCAGAAAGACAAGCACAGGTGTGCTGCTATCATTCCATTGCCTGCCACACGACAAGTGCAGAAATCTCGTTAATAATTGGCTGCGAGAGTCCCGGACAGCGACTGCAAGATCTGAACCGTCCGGTCGAAGTCCAGGCGCTCATCTCCCGACGGGGAGAAGCCATTCCTTGGCTTTATGCAACTCAAGCTGGAGAATGCAACAGGAGTTGGTGCCACTGAGTCTCTCCTCCAACACTGCGGCCCCAAAGAGCTGCTGCAAAGTGTCATCTGGCAAGGCCTAGATGTGCAGGCATGACATCAATCAACAGTTTTTGTCGACTCCCTGCCTTCCTACTAACTGGCCATGTTACATGGTATTGCTGCCCGGGCACGACTTCCACATACCGCCGTAGTGCCTGTTGCCACGTGGCTCCTATCTTGTTCGTTGCCCAAGGAGCTTTCCGAGCCCGCATCAGCCAGGAAGTCAGACCAAACATTCCTTGTCTGTCTCCATCAATGAGCCAGCCAGAGAAGCAAAGTCATGTAAACGAACAGTGAACAAACAAACAGACATACGTATACACATACGAACAAACATCCATCCATCGATCCAGGCATGCCTGTCTGCTTGCATACAGACAGACAGACTGGCAGGCAGGCAGGCAGGCATGCAGACAGACAGACAGACAGACAGACAAACAGACAGACAGACTGACATATGATATGAACAGAAATCATGACATTCTTCTTAACATAAAACAACGTAAACGTGTGCAGCTGCAGCTGCGGATGTGTTAACTGACATACAAAGACATGTGCATAGACACACACACACACACATACATGCATCGGTAGATGCATAAAACCGCAAATATGTATGTATCCGAAAAAAAACAACTCCTCACATGCCCCACCTAAGCTCTGTCTGTTAAAAGGCATCCCAGGCTCGCTTGACACCAGGAGTGGCATTGAACACTCGACGAAAGTGATTGCTCAGCTTGTGCCTGCAAGTGGCATGCCAACTTCCGAGCCCAATGACACCCTATCTTCATGGTCATGATTGCGACCCAGCTGCAGCTCGTCACGTCGGAAAGCCACAGGCAACTTCAGATTTGCCAGGAACTGAAAACCGGCGAAAAGCGCCGACCCTTCATCCGGGTTCAAAATGATTCGGACTCTGTCATCATCTTCCAGCTCCAGCCATACAGCCTCACCCTTGTTCACATCATACATAAAGGGCTTGCCATCATGACACCGTCGCTGAGTGCCTTCTTTCGGGTTGGCACTTGGGTACCCAACATTGCCCGGCTTCAGCTCAACATCCAGCAGCTCCAACGAATGGAGCACGGCCTGAACTTGCTCACGAGTCGCCAACCGTGCTTGCTGTAGCTTGGAGAGGCTCTTTGGCCTGAGCTGTTGCAGGTGTTTCGCACCGGGCACAATCCACCTACATGTTTAATTTTTCCGAGAAGCTGCTTCGCCCGGGCACGGCTGTCATCAATCATTTTGCCTGCCAAACCATCTGCAATTTCCTGTGCTGCTTCGAGCTTCGAGCTCGTGTCGGCGGTTGTGGCCAGGAGATCGCTCAGCCGCTGGACCACCCACGGCACAGCCAAGTCGTTGGTTGCGACGATTGGACACCACAACTCGGTTTCGAGGATACTCTCGAACCAAACTTAGACGGTTGTTTCATCATGAAGAGGAATGTACGTTTGTAACTGCACCGAGTCTCCTCCTTGAAAGCCTTCGGCGAGGCATCGCACAGGAAGCTGAGGCTGCGGAACGTCTGCTGGTTCAGCTCCTGCCCAGAGCTTCTGTCAAAGCATGCAAACTTAAGGTGTCTGCTGCATAGCAAATAGCGAATATTGGGTGCAACCCACACATGAGGGCACGGGCTGACAGCTCTGGGAAGATGGAGACAGAGCTGAGTCGATGAATGGGAATTTCTATGGAGAACGTCTCAGAGTGAGGCCCTGAAGCCAGCATCACTGACACTTCGACTGAATCCTCACTGAGAGAGAAGGGAGTGAACACGAAAAAGATTTGCCCTGCAAGCAAGTCTGATTGGAGCGAATGAATCAATTGTCAGTCAATGAAGATTGTGTCCAATGATTCAGCAGGAGCAGTCAGCAACAGTAGCCAGCGAGATTGGTACAGAGTCCTGACCAAACCAGAGTGCATAAGAACTAGACAAAGAGAGAGAGAGAGAGAGAGAGAGAGAGAGAGAGAGAGAGAGAGAGAGAGAGAGAGAGAGAGAGAGAGAGAGAGAGAGAGAGAGAGAGAGAGAGAGAGAGAGAGAGAGAGAGAGAGAGAGAGAGAGAGAGAGAGAGAGAGAGAGAGAGAGAGAGAGAGAGAGAGAGAGAGAGAGAGAGAGAGAGAAAGAGAGAGAGAGAGAGAGAGAGATATATATATAGAAAGCACGGGAAACAGGTAAACCAATGGGCACGAGTTACAGACACTGCAGAAGATAGGGTCTGTAGACAGCATCCGAACCAACTCTCCGGAGCCTTCGTAATGCTGCTGCCGGCCAATCGCAGATATCTGAAAGCCAAGTCGGATGCGAGCCTAAGCTCCGGCGCTCCACGAAAATCAATTCATAAAATTTACCTCACTATGTATGTTGCATCTTGTGTCCAGCCTGTGTGAGTGCGAGGGGGCCAGCCATCCCAAGTCGAGCTCATCGAGGGTCACATCGGTCTTGTTCACGAAGCCGGAGGCACGAGCAAGGAAACGTTCCATGGCCATGGCGTGCTTGACCTTGATCTCCCGTTTGGCTTTTCTGCCGTCCCTTAGATGACCACCACAGAAATTTCACGTGGTCAGAAGTTCTCATCCATCAGAGCACAGCTTCAACCGACTTTTGAAACAATAGCTTCAAACCGGCTGCACACGTGCCGGATGGAACTCATCTCTCGCCGATGGCTTTGGGATCATCGTCTGGAGGCTACTGTCCAAGTGACTCTCGCCAGACTGGGAGAGCAAGTGAATCAGTCTTCGCTGAAGTCTGAACACTTTGACTTTGCCCTGCAAGCAAACCATAAAGGCATGAGTGCAAAAACTATCTTGGAAACTACAACATGGCTAAAGCAGCACCGTCTCGATCACCAGCCTCGCACAAGACATCTTCGAACGGCAATCTCATCAGAAACCACGAGGCAGCCGACAGTGGCACACCTGGGGGCTGTTGGCCGTCGAATAGGGTCTTTTGAGTTATGCAAGGCCTGCTTGCAGCTTTTGTTGAGCATGCGAGATCATGGAGCACCTCTCCCACCTGCAAGGAATGTGAATATGGGCAAGACTGCGAAAACAAGGGCCAAAAAGAGTCCGAGCGACCTAGACTGGATGCCGAGGAATTTCAAGCATCTCTCCCATGCCGCCAAATCCAAGTCGAAAGCCAGACATCGCAAAATGCCTCGCTCAAGAGCAAATTACAAAATTCAAATTGCTGTGTGGCAACAGACCGACTCATCATGCTTCCTGGGCGCAGTCAGGCTCATTTGGTAGCAGCTCGAAGCTCTCATCGGGCTTGCAGCAGTTACTGATCAGGAGATCGAAGCCAGCGAGGCAACCATCCTTCAGAGTCTTCTTGCAGCCCTTGACCTGGAGAGCTGAAGCGACCTGAGTTGTGTCAATGCTTGCATGAGCAGTCGTCGGACCGGATTCAATTCAATGCAAAAGGCAAACATGACCACTGCAACTGCGTAGCCATGAAGTAGAGGCCCGGCAGAGTGACCCCATCGAAAGAAAGCCGCAACTTCCCTGCATCTGCTGAGACTTGCCTCCCTTTGTAGCCCACCTTTCGGGGGATGTGGAGCTCGCAGTTGACACACCACTTCTTGGTAAGTTTGGCCATCATCGTCTCTTTCCTTGAATCAAATCATCGAGCGAACCAGCTCTCTAGTGCAAGGAGTGCTTTCATGGTCTAAGAAATCAAGCAGCAACTTGGAGAACCAATTCGTGAACTGCTGTTTGCGGGACAGCAAAGGCCATACCTCTGCGATGTCTAAACTTTGATCCAAGTAACACGGTGAACACAAAGCACACCTTCACGTTTACCTTTGGTCTGCAGGAAGCGAGTGCTGGCTGAAGTATAGTCGGAAAGCGCCGCCGGACTCTGCTCCGACTCAGGCGGACTGGAAGCTTCAGCACCATCTCTGCGTGGAGAGTCGGCGACCACCTGTGCAGCCGGCGGGAACACCACGGGCCGAAGCACTAGTCCAGCAGCTGCAGCATCTGCACGGTTTGCTTCAACCACGGCCTCCAGAGGCATGTGGTTTTGCACAGCACTGATGCAATACTGTGACTGTTGGTCTGTTGAGGTGCAATGAAAGTCCAGGCCTCCCAGTCCGGGCCAGGCAACAAAGCTAGAGCTTCAGACTCTGCGGTCTCGCCACTTCGGATCTTGCGATCCAAGATCTCGATCTTGAGCAGGAAGCGGTCCAGGAACTGCAGCTTCTGCTCTGGATCTTCCAACCTGCAGGACAAGGATTGGGTTGGAGCTGCGGAGCTTCAGCTAATAAATCAATTTGGTTCCCTCTAGCACGGTTAAGGCCGCCCGCCTCCTCGCATCGTCTATGCGAGCTTTCAGCCATGTCTCCATGCCGCCTGCACGATACAGTGCCGGGTTTAGGGTGCTCGGGCTGCATTTGACAGTGCTGGATGAAAGTGCTGCATTTGATTGTTCTGGATGGATCGGGCACCAAGATCGGGCTGCAGTTGATGATGCTGGATGAGCCGGCCGCAGCCGGCACGTGGCGTGCACGTGCCGGCAGTATACATGCCCATCCAGCACGTTGAAATCAACGAGAACGAATTCCATCCAGCACGCGTTAATCGCACGTTTTCGCTGGGGCTTCTCAATAATTCAGAGTTTAGGCAATTCTGCGGTTCATCGTGCTGGATGAGCTGG
>CAJNDT010006241.1:289466-344622 GCA_905221615.1 Symbiodinium sp. CCMP2592
TATACTGCCACGATTATGACTTGTAATAGAAACAGGTGCCAACATTGTCCAAAGCTACTTCTCAAGCCGGAAAGAAAGAGCCTTCACCTGCTCTTGCTCCAAAAGGCAGTCCTGCATTCCAGGTCTGACGTCGCTTTGCTTCACCTTTGTCTCGTCCACCTCATAGGCAGGAAGGCTGCCCTTGAACACCATGCCAAGCTCATCCATCTGGAGGGCCTCCGCATTTTTTTATACGTGATGCGACATGAGCTGCTGCAAAACACGTGATTCGATATGCGAGTCTAGCAGCATACAGGACTGCCGGTGTCGACCCCAAGACAATGTAGAACTTGCTCGCAATTCGGAGCAGCATTCCGGGCTGGCACAATGCCGGAATCCAAAATTTGGAGCTTGACTCTGCAGGATCCAGGCCCGACCTGAGCAGCATGTGCTGTTGACCCTGCCGTTGTTGGCGCCTTCTCAGAGGCAAAACAAATTCATGCAACCGGGAATCTTTGCCGAAAGAAGCAGGCCCTTTAACCAGTTCAGCTCCACCTTGTTGTGGTGAAAGGAGGACGTAGACTGGTAGCCTTTGAGGATGTTGTCCAGGTTGAAGTGGCTGCCTGGGATATGATAGTCTTAATTCTCTTAGGATGTTCGTAGCAATGACATGTATGTATGTCTATTCTATGACACAATGATATGTGCAGAAGCGAAATGATAAGTGTGGATGAATCTTGAAAAAACAACCGCCGTGATCTTCATACCGGAACTCGTTCGTCCACTCTCTCCATCATTCATTCTATGATTCACTCAGGTTCTTTGTTCATTCGTTGAACCAATCATCATCCAAGGCTCTTCCTGAGAAGGACGTCGGTTTCCAAACCGAGGCCTTCAGGGCCCGGACCTCGCTGCCCTCGAAGTCCTCCACACCGAGCTTCACGGACCGTGGCCGGTCTGTCTCACCCGCCTGCTGCCGCTTCTCATTCAAAGCCACCTTTTGCTCCACAGCCCGTATGGAAAGGCATTGCAGGTTGGCCATGCTCGCCTTGAGATTTTTCACTCCACGTTTGCAGCCATCCTCAACTGCAGCAAAAACCTGCTCCACATTGGCGCTGAAAGCAAGGCCTGGGTGCCAGCTGAGCAGCAGAGCCTTGGCCTTGTCCGTCATGGACCACTTTTCCAGCTCCAAGCAACTCATTGGCTCCCTGTAGCACAGCCATCTCGTGAAACCGCACTTCTGCTGAAGCAGCTGGTTGGAGCTCTCTTTGTTCTCCATGTCCACGATTGTCGTCCACTCCAGTTTGATGCTTTTCATAATCTCATCTTGCACTTGAGCCATTTGAAGGTCATCCTTCGGGTCGACGAGCAAAGCTGCAAAGCGAGCGGGGCTGGAACGGAGGTAGAGGACGTACATGCTCATCTCGAAAATCACAGCCAAAACTGCCATGAAATGATCTCGGACAAGATCTTCCTGCACCAGAGGGCGCCTCCGCGAAATCAGCAAGACCTTAGCTTGCCCGAAAATCGGCCTTCTGCTCCGTTCCAACTTCATCATGTGCAGCCTAGTCATGGTCCTAGACTAGATGTATGTAAACCCCCGATTCTTGGCGGTTTGTTTCCGCTCTGGAGTGGGGCGATGGGCTCTGTCCAATGTGTGGTGTGTGTGTGTGTGCACATGAATGAAAGCCGAATGGCTTGAAGTGCTTGCTCTCGGCTAGCTGCCGCAATATGAGAACAAGGAGACACACAAAAAGCATGACTATCAGAGCTGTATCGAATGAGATTGATCATGAAATGAACGGATCGAGCATGAAATGAAATGATCCAACATGACATGAAATGACCCAATATGAAATGAAATGATATCGAAGAATGAATGAGCAGAAATGACGATGAGTATCGATGAGCAATGAAATCGAAAAAGAGCCAAACGAAAATGGCGGGACACTGATGTCAATGATGAAGTAACATGAAATCCAAACGTGATTGACATGAGACGGCAATGACTGACACCTTCCGCATGAGTTGCACCCAGGTGCTAAACATAGATGAAGGCAGTGCCAGGACCGTCGGTCTGAGGGCATCAAACAAAGTTGACCTACTATCTTTATATGATGTATCGCGATAAAGCCTTGGCTGAGCGGGGTAGTTCAGGTCAGGCCTTGATTCCTAGCGAGCGAATGACAATAAATAATAGCATGGCTTATGCGTCCGAAAACACCGTCCTCAGAATCGGGCACTTTCAATGAAACCTTATCATGACTTGCGACGATGGATGTGTCTGCTGCTATTTAAAATATCAGTTTGTTACATGACAAGTTTCCAAAGAAAGCAGTTCTGGCTAACTTGCCGCATGAGCCCATGTAAGGCCCTCAAGGCGAGTTAGGGGTTTGTGTATTTCCGTAAAATTAGACTATTGACTGAATTAGAAAGAGAGCCCCCGCGAATCATCATCATAACTGTTCATATTCATGACTCAGTGACATCCTGCTACATGCCCAAGAACCTAGACTGAAGCTGAGCTGCCCCCGCAGCATTGACCTCTGCGTCGTGGCAGAGGTGCAGTCGCCCAAGGGCTGAAGTCCCCAGGGAGTCCCGGACTAAGCCCACAATTCGACTCTCGTAGTCGTTGCCATGAACCCAAAGCGTGTGCTCGTGGAGGGCGAACAACTTGCTCATGTTCTTTTCCTCAATGGGGAGCAGCATTAGCCGTGTCTTTCATGATTAGGAGTTCGCCCCACCAGTGATAGTCGTACTAGTAGTAGTAGTAGTAGTAGTAGTAGTAGTAGTAGTAGTAGTAGTAGTAGTAGTAGTAGTAGTAGTAGTAGTAGTAGTAGTAGCAAAAGTAGTAGTAGTAGTAGTAGTAGTAGTAGTAGTAGTAGTAGTAGTAGTAGTAGTAGTAGTAGTAGCAGTAGTAGTAGTAGCAGTAGTAGTAGTAGTAGTAGTAGTAGTAGTGGTGGTACTAGTAGTAGTGGTAGTAGTAGTAAGTAGTAAGTAGCAAGTAGTAAGTAGTAAGTAGTAAGTAGTAAGTAGTAAGTAGTAAGTAGTAAGTAGTAAGTAGTAAGTAGTAAGTAGTAGTAGCCGTCGTCGTCGTAGGAGTAGGAGTAGTAAGTAGTACTGGTACCAGCACTAGTACTAGTCGTCGTAGTCGCAGTCGCAGTCGCAGCAACAGGGGCGGGTCGGGTTGTGGGTGTTGGGTGGCCTTCCCCGCGGTCTTTGCAAACACCAGTGTTATAGTCTCACCTCCACTCGGCCAGGGTGGAACCGCCATGCCCAAGGGGTGTGCATCTGCCAGCTGCGGGACTGTCCCAGGTGTGGTTCCACAGGACCCCTGACCAGCTCGCCTGTTCCAGCCCCAATGCCACCGGCCAATGCAACGTCCCTGTTGCGATTGACCCTGTCGTTGCAGTCACCGCGGTTTTGTACCCACCTGCGGTCTGCTTGGCAAGTGGCTTGTGCAGTGACCCCCAAGGCAGCAGGCCAGTGGCACTGCGGTGATGAATGGCGGGGGGTCGGTGAGAAGTTAATAGAAGCAGAACACTCACAAGACACATACACCTAGGGAAGTCTCGGGTTTGCAGCAGAGGTAGCTTTGCCAGGGCTACTGTGTTACTGTTGGTGTTACTGCAACTGCTTCTGCTGCTTCTGCTGCTTCTGCTGCTGCTGCTGCTGCTGCTGCTAGGAAAACTTACCAGTAGTAGTAGTAGTAGTAGTAGTAGTAGTAGTAGTAGTAGTAGTAGTAGTAGTAGCAGTAGTAGTAGTAGTAGTAGTAGTAGTCGTCGTAGTAGTAGTAGTAGCACTAGAAAGTGGCAGTAGAAGTAGACAAAACCGTAGAAGTCGCAGTAGTAGCAGCCGCAGCGGTGCAAGACTAACATTACAGTAGCAGCAATAGCAGCAGCAGCAGCAGCAGCACCCGTATTTGCAGCAGTCCTTGTAGCAGTAGTGGTAGTAGGACAAGAAGTAGCAGTAGTAGTAGTAGTAGTAGTAGTAGTAGTAGTAGTAGTAGTAGTAGTAGTAGTAGTAGAGTAGTAGTAGTAGTAGTAGTAGTAGTAGTAGTAGTAGTAGTAGTAGTAGTAGTAGTAGTAGTAGTAGTAGTAGTAGTAGTAGTCTAGTAGTAGTAGTAGTAGTAGTAGTAGTAGTAGTAGTAGTAGTAGTAATACAGTAGTAGTAGTAGTAGTAGTAGTAGTAGTAGTAGTAGTAGTAGTAGTGGTGGTAGTGGTAGTGGCAGTGGTGGTATCAGTACTAGTACCAGAAGCAGCAGTAACAGTAGCTGTAGCAGCGCTAGTAAGTACTGGCACCAGTACTAGCGCTAGCAGTAGTAAATTAAAGCAGTTTTTGTTGATGGCGGTGTCGGTGATTGTGGTGGTGGGGGTAATGTTTGCATCATGGCGGCTGGAGTCGTCACAGTCCTGGCAATGCTAGCGGCAGTAATGGCCGTGCTGCTAGTTGTAGCAGCAATGGTAATAGTGCTGCTAGAGGTAGCAGCAAACAGTAGTAGTACTAGCAGTCGCAGTAGCAGTAGTAGTGGTAGTGGTGGTAGTAGTAGTCGTCGTCGTCGTAGTAGTAGTAGTAGAAGTCGTAGTGGTAGTCGTAGTGGTAGTAGTAGTTGTAGTAGTACTGGTAGTAGTAGTTCTTGTAGCAGTCGTAGAAGTCGTAGTAGGTGGTAGTAGTAGTTGTTGTGCGAGCAGTCAGAGTGTAGTACTGGTAGTAGTTCTCGCCGTCGTGATATAGCAGGATAGTACGACTCTTTGGAAGATGCAGCGATTTTTTCTATATTTCCAGAGGCGAACCCTTGTTACTACGACTTATAAAGAATAATACTAGCGGTCAGAATTAGTCGAAGTAGTTGTAGTTCTGATTCTAGTACCAAGATTGGTCAAGAAGCCAGCCAAAGACACATCTCGGTCATGGGCCTCACCACTTCCGCCACGGACTGAAACAAGCTGTGAGCCTCTTCATCCAACAAGGCCTCACGACAGAACATTGAACACTCCGTTGCGGCGTACCAGTTGATCCTGCCTTGACACACAGGTCGAGGACACGGTCGTAGGAGCGGTCGTTCTTCTGCTCTACGAACGGGTTGCGGCCCTCCTGCACAGAGTCTGGCTGCTAGCATCTGTGCTCCCAGACCAGTGGCTCTCCTCCATGCCCGTCCACAGGACGGCCAGGAGAGTCGCCGTGTACTTTCTCGTGAAAGACTGGGCGGAAACCCCCCACGAGAGCCAGCGGCCCTGATGGAACTTGCTGAATGCTCTCCTCGGCTTCATTTCTTAACAGCAGAAAGACAAGCACAGGTGTGCTGCTATCATTCCATTGCCTGCCACACGACAGGTGCAGAAATCTCGTTAATAATTGGCTGCGAGAGTCCCGGACAGCGACTGCAAGATCTGAACCGTCCGGTCGAAGTCCAGGCGCTCATCTCCCGACGGGGAGCAGCCATTCCTTGGCTTTATGCAACTCAAGCTGGAGAATGCAACAGGAGTTGGTGCCACTGAGTCTCTCCTCCAACACTGCGGCCCCAAAGAGCTGCTGCAAAGTGTCATCTGGCAAGGCCTAGATGTGCAGGCATGACATCAATCAACAGTTTTTGTCGACTCCCTGCCTTCCTACTAACTGGCCATGTTACATAGTATTGCTGCCCGGGCACGACTTCCACATACCGCCGTAGTGCCTGTTGCCACGTGGCTCCTATCTTGTTCGTTGCCCAAGGAGCTTTCCGAGCCCGCATCAGCCAGGAAGTCAGACCAAACATTCCTTGTCTGTCTCCATCAATGAGCCAGCCAGAGAAGCAAAGTCATGTAAACGAACAGTGAACAAACAAACAGACATACGTATACACATACGAGCAAACATCCATCCATCGATCCAGGCATGCCTGTCTGCTTGCGTACAGACAGACAGACTGGCAGGCAGGCAGGCATGCAGACAGACAGACAGACAAACAGACAGACAGACTGACATATGATATGAACAGAAATCATGACATTCTTCTTAACATAAAACAACGTACACGTGTGCAGCTGCAGCTGCGGATGTGTTAACTGACATACAAAGACATGTGCATAGACACACACACACATACATGCATCGGTAGATGCATAAAACCGCAAATATGTATGTATCCGAAAAAAAACAACTCCTCACATGCCCCACCTAAGCTCTGTCTGTTAAAAGGCATCCCAGGCTCGCTTGACACCAGGAGTGGCATTGAACACTCGACGAAAGTGATTGCTCAGCTTGTGCCTGCAAGTGGCATGCCAACTTCCGAGCCCAATGACACCCTATCTTCATGGTCATGATTGCGACCCAGCTGCAGCTCGTCACGTCGGAAAGCCACAGGCAACTTCAGATTTGCCAGGAACTGAAAACCGGCGAAAAGCGCCGACCCTTCATCCGGGTTCAAAATGATTCGGACTCTGTCATCATCTTCCAGCTCCAGCCATACAGCCCCACCCTTGTTCACATCATACATAAAGGGCTTGCCATCATGACACCGTCGCTGAGTGCCTTCTTTCGGGTTGGCACTTGGGTACCCAACATTGCCCGGCTTCAGCTCAACATCCAGCAGCTCCAACGAATGGAGCACGGCCTGAACTTGCTCACGAGTCGCCAACCGTGCTTGCTGTAGCTTGGAGAGGCTCTTTGGCCTGAGCTGTTGCAGGTGTTTCGCACCGGGCACAATCCACCTACATGTTTAATTTTTCCGAGAAGCTGCTTCGCCCGGGCACGGCTGTCATCAATCATTTTGCCTGCCAAACCATCTGCAATTTCCTGTGCTGCTTCGAGCTTCGAGCTCGTGTCGGCGGTTGTGGCCAGGAGATCGCTCAGCCGCTGGACCACCCACGGCACAGCCAAGTCGTTGGTTGCGACGATTGGACACCACAACTCGGTTTCGAGGATACTCTCGAACCAAACTTAGACGGTTGTTTCATCATGAAGAGGAATGTACGTTTGTATCTGCACCGAGTCTCCTCCTTGAAAGCCTTCGGCGAGGCATCGCACAGGAAGCTGAGGCTGCGGAACGTCTGCTGGCTCAGCTCCTGCCCAGAGCTTCTGTCAAAGCATGCAAACTTAAGGTGTCTGCTGCATAGCAAATAGCGAATATTGGGTGCAACCCACACATGAGGGCACGGGCTGACAGCTCTGGGAAGATGGAGACAGAGCTGAGTCGATGAATGGGAATTTCTATGGAGAACGTCTCAGAGTGAGGCCCTGAAGCCAGCATCACTGACACTTCGACTGAATCCTCACTGAGAGAGAAGGGAGTGAACACGAAAAAGATTTGCCCTGCAAGCAAGTCTGATTGGAGCGAATGAATCAATTGTCAGTCAATGAAGATTGTGTCCAATGATTCAGCAGGAGCAGTCAGCAACAGTAGCCAGCGAGATTGGTACAGAGTCCTGACCAAACCAGAGTGCATAAGAACTAGACAAAGAGAGAGAGAGAGAGAGAGAGAGAGAGAGAGAGAGAGAGAGAGAGAGAGAGAGAGAGAGAGAGAGAGAGAGAGAGAGAGAGAGAGAGAGAGAGAGAGAGAGAGAGAGAGAGAGAGAGAGAGAGAGAGAGAGAGAGAGAGAAAGAGAGAGAGAGAGAGAGAGAGATATATATATAGAAAGCACGGGAAACAGGTAAACCAATGGGCACGAGTTACAGACACTGCAGAAGATAGGGTCTGTAGACAGCATCCGAACCAACTCTCCGGAGCCTTCGTAATGCTGCTGCCGGCCAATCGCAGATATCTGAAAGCCAAGTCGGATGCGAGCCTAAGCTCCGGCGCTCCACGAAAATCAATTCATAAAATTTACCTCACTATGTATGTTGCATCTTGTGTCCAGCCTGTGTGAGTGCGAGGGGGCCAGCCATCCCAAGTCGAGCTCATCGAGGGTCACATCGGTCTTGTTCACGAAGCCGGAGGCACGAGCAAGGAAACGTTCCATGGCCATGGCGTGCTTGACCTTGATCTCCCGTTTGGCTTTTCTGCCGTCCCTTAGATGACCACCACAGAAATTTCACGTGGTCAGAAGTTCTCATCCATCAGAGCACAGCTTCAACCGACTTTTGAAACAATAGCTTCAAACCGGCTGCACACGTGCCGGATGGAACTCATCTCTCGCCGATGGCTTTGGGATCATCGTCTGGAGGCTACTGTCCAAGTGACTCTCGCCAGACTGGGAGAGCAAGTGAATCAGTCTTCGCTGAAGTCTGAACACTTTGACTTTGCCCTGCAAGCAAACCATAAAGGCATGAGTGCAAAAACTATCTTGGAAACTACAACATGGCTAAAGCAGCACCGTCTCGATCACCAGCCTCGCACAAGACATCTTCGAACGGCAATCTCATCAGAAACCACGAGGCAGCCGACAGTGGCACACCTGGGGGCTGTTGGCCGTCGAATAGGGTCTTTTGAGTTATGCAAGGCCTGCTTGCAGCTTTTGTTGAGCATGCGAGATCATGGAGCACCTCTCCCACCTGCAAGGAATGTGAATATGGGCAAGACTGCGAAAACAAGGGCCAAAAAGAGTCCGAGCGACCTAGACTGGATGCCGAGGAATTTCAAGCATCTCTCCCATGCCGCCAAATCCAAGTCGAAAGCCAGACATCGCAAAATGCCTCGCTCAAGAGCAAATTACAAAATTCAAATTGCTGTGTGGCAACAGACCGACTCATCATGCTTCCTGGGCGCAGTCAGGCTCATTTGGTAGCAGCTCGAAGCTCTCATCGGGCTTGCAGCAGTTACTGATCAGGAGATCGAAGCCAGCGAGGCAACCATCCTTCAGAGTCTTCTTGCAGCCCTTGACCTGGAGAGCTGAAGCGACCTGAGTTGTGTCAATGCTTGCATGAGCAGTCGTCGGACCGGATTCAATTCAATGCAAAAGGCAAACATGACCACTGCAACTGCGTAGCCATGAAGTAGAGGCCCGGCAGAGTGACCCCATCGAAAGAAAGCCGCAACTTCCCTGCATCTGCTGAGACTTGCCTCCCTTTGTAGCCCACCTTTCGGGGGATGTGGAGCTCGCAGTTGACACACCACTTCTTGGTAAGTTTGGCCATCATCGTCTCTTTCCTTGAATCAAATCATCGAGCGAACCAGCTCTCTAGTGCAAGGAGTGCTTTCATGATCTAAGAAATCAAGCAGCAACTTGGAGAACCAATTCGTGAACTGCTGTTTGCGGGACAGCAAAGGCCATACCTCTGCGATGCGGAACAAATGCTCGTAGCCTTCCACACTTGTGCCCTCCACCTGCAGAGCCGGCGTCTTTGCCGAAGAATGATGGCAGGGACAAGCACTCATCGAAATGCATGTCTAAACTTTGATCCAAGTAACACGGTGAACACAAAGCACACCTTCACGTTTACCTTTGGTCTGCAGGAAGCGAGTGCTGGCTGAAGTATAGTCGGAAAGCGCCGCCGGACTCTGCTCCGACTCAGGCGGACTGGAAGCTTCAGCACCATCTCTGCGTGGAGAGTCGGCGACCACCTGTGCAGCCGGCGGGAACACCACGGGCCGAAGCACTAGTCCAGCAGCTGCAGCATCTGCACGGTTTGCTTCAACCACGGCCTCCAGAGGCATGTGGTTTTGCACAGCACTGATGCAATACTGTGACTGTTGGTCTGTTGAGGTGCAATGAAAGTCCAGGCCTCCCAGTCCGGGCCAGGCAACAAAGCTAGAGCTTCAGACTCTGCGGTCTCGCCACTTCGGATCTTGCGATCCAAGATCTCGATCTTGAGCAGGAAGCGGTCCAGGAACTGCAGCTTCTGCTCTGGATCTTCCAACCTGCAGGACAAGGATTGGGTTGGAGCTGCGGAGCTTCAGCTAATAAATCAATTTGGTTCCCTCTAGCACGGTTAAGGCCGCCCGCCTCCTCGCATCGTCTATGCGAGCTTTCAGCCATGTCTCCATGCCGCCTGCACGATACAGTGCCGGGTTTAGGGTGCTCGGGCTGCATTTGACAGTGCTGGATGAAAGTGCTGCATTTGATTGTTCTGGATGGATCGGGCACCAAGATCGGGCTGCAGTTGATGATGCTGGATGAGCCGGCCGCAGCCGGCACGTGGCGTGCACGTGCCGGCAGTATACATGCCCATCCAGCACGTTGAAATCAACGAGAACGAATTCCATCCAGCACGCGTTAATCGCACGTTTTCGCTGGGGCTTCTCAATAATTCAGAGTTTAGGCAATTCTGCGGTTCATCGTGCTGGATGAGCTGGTCGCAGCCGACACGTTGCGTGCACGTGCCGGCAGTCGCCGACACGTCCAGCACGGTCACCCGCACTCTCGCACACGTCCACAAACATCCAGCACGGTCAATCCATCCAGCACGGTCAACTGCAATTCGACCGCCGCCCCAGCCTTCCTCTTTAAATATGATCGATTGGACAACTGAAACTGCGGTCCCGCCCACCGGTACTGACGGATACTACTCCTGGTACTAGCCAGTACTACTCCTGGTACTAGCCAGTACTAATGGCTGGTACTAGCCAGTACTAGTCCTGGTACTAGCCAATACTAGCCGTCCAGCACGGTCAATCCATCCAGCACGGTCAATTGCAATTCGGCCAGCCAGTACTACTCCTGGTACTAGCCAGTACTACTCCTGGTACTAGCCAATACTACTGTTGGTACTAGCCAGTACTAGTCCTGGTACTAGCCAGTACTAGTCCTGGTACTAACCAGTACTACTCCTGGTACTAGCCAGCACTACTCCTGGTACTAGCCAGTACTACTCCTGGTACTAGCCAATACTACTGTTGGTACTAGCCAGTACTAGTCCTGGTACTAGCCAGTACTAGTCCTGGTACTAGCCAGTACTAGTCCTGGTACTTACTCCTGGTACTAGCCAGTCCTGGTACTAGCCAATACTACTCCTGGTACTAGCCACTACTACTCTTGGTACTAGCCAGTACTACTTCTGGTACTAGCCAGTACTACTCCGGGTACTAGCCAGTACTACTCCTGGTACTAACCAGTACTACTCCTGGTACTAGCCAGCACTACTCCTGGTACTAGCCAGTACTACTCCTGGTACTAGCCATTACTACTCTTGGTACTAGCCAGTACTACTTCTGGTACTAGCCAGTACTACTCCTGGTACTAACCAGTACTACTCCCGGTACTAGCCAGCACTACCACTCGGGGCTGGTAGCCAATACTGCTCGTGGTACTTGGTACTAGCCAATACTACTGCTGGTACTAGCCAATACCGTACTCCTGGCACTCGCCAATTCTCGCCAATTGTGATACGACTCCTGGTGTCCAGAGTGCTCACCAGTACTAGTGCTGGTACAAGCCAGTACCACTCCTGGCACCAGCCTTTATCCTGCTTCCAGCCGGTACTACTCTGGTACTCGCCAAAACCACTCGTCCGGGCACTGGCCGCTAGCGAGTGCTGCTCCGGGTGCTAGGCAGGACCAATTGCCCTGGGTTCCAGCCAGTACCACTCCCATTCTGCTCTCTTCGCAGACTCTGAAACCTCGCCCAATGACAAGATGGCCCTCTGCAGACTCTGAAAGAATCTCCCTCTGAGCAGAGTCTGAGAACTCGCCCAATGACAATATGGTTCTCTGCCGGCAGACTCTGGGAAATCTCCTATTCGCCGCTTCTGCTCTCTGAGCAGAGTCTGAGAAATCGCCCAATGACACTAATGTTCTCTGTCGGCAGACTCTGGGAAATCTCCTATCGCCGATTCTGCTCTCTGAGCAGAGTCTGAGAAATCGCCCAATGACACTAATGTTCTCTGTCGGCAGACTCTGGGAAATCTCCTATCGCCGATTCTGCTCTCTGAGCAGAGTCTGAGAAATCGCCCAATGACACTAATGTTCTCTGTCGGCAGACTCTGGGAAATCTCCTATCGCCGATTCTGCTCTCTGAGCAGAGTCTGAGAAATCGCCCAATGACAGTAATGTTTTCTGTCGGCAGACTCTGGGAAATCTCCCATTCGCCGATTCTGCTCTCTGAGCAGAGTCTGAGAAATGGCCCAATGACGGCATAGTTCTCTGTCGGCAGGCTCTGAGAAAATTACCATTCGCCGGTTCTGCTCTCTGAGCAGAGTCTGAGAAATCGCCCAATGACAATAATGTTCTCTGTCCGCAGACTCTGGGAAATCTCCTATTCGCCGATTCTGCTCTCTGAGCAGAGTCTGAGAAATCGCCCAATGACAGTAATGTTCTCTGTCGGCAGACTCTGGGAAATCTCCCATTCGCCGATTCTGCTCTCTGAGCAGAGTCTGAGAAATCGCCCAATGGCACTAATGTTCTCTGTCGGCAGACTCTGAGAAATCTCCAATTCGCCGAATCTGGTCTCTGAGCAGGGTCTGAGAAACCGCCCCATGACATTCTGCTTCTCAGTCGGCAGACTCTGGGAAATCTCCTATTCGCCGATTCAGCTCTCTGAGCAGAGTCTGAGAACTCGCCCAATGACAATAATGTTCTCTGTCCGCAGACTCTGGGAAATCTCCTATTCGGCGATTCTGCTCTCTGAGCAGAGTCTGAGAAATCGCCCAATGACAGTAATGTTCTCTGTCGGCAGGCTCTGGGAAATCTCCTATTCGCCGATTCTGCTCTCTGAGCAGAGTCTGAGAAATCGCCCAATGACACTAATGTTCTCTGTCGGCAGACTCTGGGAAATCTCCTATCGCCGATTCTGCTCTCTGAGCAGAGTCTGAGAAATCGCTCAATGACACTAATGTTCTCTGTCGGCAGACTCTGGGAAATCTCCTATCGCCGATTCTGCTCTCTGAGCAGAGTCTGAGAAATCGCCCAATGACGGCATAGTTCTCTGTCGGCAGGCTCTGAGAAAATTACCATTCGCCGGTTCTGCTCTCTGAGCAGAGTCTGAGAAACCGCCCCATGACAATATGGTTCTCTGTCGGCAGACTCTGAGAACTTTCCTATTCGCCGATTCTGCTCTCTGAGCAGAGTCTGAGAACTCGCCCAATGACAATATGGTTCTCTGCCGGCAGACTCTGGGAAATCTCCTATTCACCGATTCTGCTCTCTGAGCAGAGTCTGAGAAATCGCACAATGACAACATGGTCCTCTGTCGGCAGGCTCTGGGAAATCTCCTATTCGCCGATTCTGCTCTCTGAGCAGAGTCTGAGAAATCGCCCAATGACACTAATGTTCTCTGTCGGCAGACTCTGGGAAATCTCCTATCGCCGATTCTGCTCTCTGAGCAGAGTCTGAGAAATCGCCCAATGACAGTAATGTTCTCTGTCGGCAGACTCTGGGAAATCTCCCATTCGCCGATTCTGCTATCTGAGCAGAGTCTGAGAAATGGCCCAATGACGGCATAAGTCTGTCGGCAGGCTCTGAGAAAATTACCATTCGCCGGTTCTGCTCTCTGAGCAGAGTCTGAGAAACCGCCCCATGACAATATGGTTCTCTGTCGGAAGACTCTGGGAAATCTCCTATTCGCCAATTCTGCTCTCTGAGCAGAGTCTGAGAAATCGCCCCAATGACCACGTAGTTCTCTGTCGGCAGACTCTGGGAAATCTCCTATTCGCCGATTCTGCTCTCTGAGCAGAGTCTGAGAACTCGCCCAATGACAATATGATATGGTTCTCTGCCGGCAGACTCTGGGAAATCTCCTATTCGCCGATTCTGCTCTCTGAGCAGAATCTGAGAAATCGCCCAATGACAACATGGTCCTCTGTCGGCAGGCTCTCGGAGATCTCCTATTCGCCGATTCTGCTCTCTGAGCAGAGTCTGAGAAATCGCCCAATGACACTAATGTTCTCTGTCGGCAGACTCTGGGAAATCTCCTATCGGCGATTCTGCTCTCTGAGCAGAGTCTGAGAAATCGCCCAATGACAGTAATGTTCTCTGTCGGCAGACTCTGGGAAATCTCCCATTCGCCGATTCTGCTCTCTGAGCAGAGTCTGAGAAATGGGCCAATGACGGCATAGTTCTCTGTCGGCAGGCTCTGAGAAAATTACAATTCGCCGGTTCTGCTCTCTGAGCAGAGTCTGAGAAATCGCCCAATGACAACAATGTTCTCTGTCCGCAGACTCTGGGAAATCTCCTATTCGCCGATTCTGCTCTCTGAGCAGAGTCTGAGAAATCGCCCAATGACAGTAATGTTCTCTGTCGGCAGACTCTGGGAAATCTCCCATTCGCCGATTCTGCTCTCTGAGCAGAGTCTGAGAAATCGCCCAATGACACTAATGTTCTCTGTCGGCAGACTCTGGGAAATCTCCTATCGCCGATTCTGCTCTCTGAGCAGAGTCTGAGAAATCGCTCAATGACAATATTGTGCTGTGTCGGCAGACTCTGGGAAATCTCCCATTCGCCGATTCTGCTCTCTGAGCAGAGTCTGAGAAATCGCCCAATGACGGCATAGTTCTCTGTCGGCAGGCTCTGAGAAAATTACCATTCGCCGGTTCTGCTCTCTGAGCAGAGTCTGAGAAACCGCCCCATGACAATATGGTTCTCTGTCGGCAGACTCTGAGAAATTTCCTATTCGCCGATTCTGCTCTCTGAGCAGAGTCTGAGAAATGGCCCAATGACGGCCTAGTTCTCTGTCGGCAGGCTCTGAGAAAATTACCATTCGCCGGTTCTGCTTTCGTCGCAGAGTCTGAGAACTCGCCAAATGACCAGATAGGTCTCTGTCGCCAGACTCTGAGAAAACTCCAATTCACCGGTTCTGCTGTCTTGGCAGAATCTGAGAAATCGCCCACCAATGACAATATGGTTCTCTTTCGGCAGACTCCGAGAAAGCTCCCATTCGCCGATTCTGCTCTCGTCGCGGAGGCTGAGAACTCGCCCAATGACAATATGGTTCTCTGTCGGCAGACTCCGAGCAACAAAGCCATTCAGCCGATTGGGGTGTTGGACCAAGAAAGGCTAACAACCCTGCAAAATTTCTGGCATACCGGTGCTAAACCGCAAGCCGAAATGTACACCGAACTACATATACAAAGAATATGCACAAAGGACACCACCCAGCCTGATGCACATGATGTTTTCGCCGAGGCCTGTACATAGGTTTTCACGATGCGAACACCCTATGTACACTGGTTCCCATGATGCTATAATGATGCGGTAACATCGGAGGGTTGAAGTAATCGGAGGGTTGAATCACAGCAACATTCCAATAATGCATTCATTTTGATTCAACTCATTTCCAAACACAAACGACATTTCCGGACAGGCCCGGGTTCTGTGCCAAGCATCCAGGCCAACATCTTTGCAAGAAGCTGCAAGCAGTGATTCCTGAATGTTATTTTTCATATCAGTTATGATTGGACGGGCACTGAACCTACCAGCACCACTACGTGCAAAACAGCATGGCGGCCTGGCCTGGGGATGGGACCAGCAGGCTGTGTCAACAAAGCGAGCCTAAAGGCATGCTTCCTCTGTGCTTGCTGAATCTCAGGGACTAGAGATTGCAAGAAATCATCATAATTTCTGCTCCTTGTTGAGTCTACAAAGAAGCCTCGTCGTGGCTGAAAGTTTTCTGAACCTATCAAGAAAGCATTCCTACACTGGAAGCCGCTCATGGCTGCATTTTGCTCGGAGGTTTGTGCTTCCATGACGTGCCAAAGTCAAGCTTCCTGTGCGATCTCGCCACCACAACAAAACTCAAATAGAGGAGGCACGTTGCAGAGGCACATTTTCAAGCGTGCCCAGGCGTGTGCGGGTGCCCAGGGCTCTTGCCAAAACCTCGCCACGTCGTGCAAGCAGTCCATGAGCTGTTCAGCCTGTGGGGTGGTCTATGATCATGACATTACTACTTACAAACTTCTGGTAAGTCTGTGAATGTCTGCGAGCACACCGTTCCTAACAGAGCATGCCAACAAAAACACTCTGCGATTCTCCTGCGAGCCTGCTGCTCATCTTGCCAAAACCTTGCTGCGTGGCCACGGCCCCTGGAGCTGGACTTCAGTCCTAAGGGTGGTCTATGACATGATCTGCTAGCAAGCTTGATTCATCATCACACTGCAGCACAACATTCAACAAATCAGCCATTCTCCTGCAAGACCAGGACTCATCAGACCAACCGTCGCCGTGTGCTCAGAGCCCGCCCGATTCATGGTCTATAAGATGGTATCTGAAAAACATACTCGACGAAGCATGCGATTTGGAATCCCTGTCATGCTCCTCCTTCTGCTCCCCGGCTTCGACTCTGGCTGCATGCTCCTGCCAAACTGAAGGTTTCGATCGTGGTAGCGAAAGAACAAAAGCACACAAGACTGCTACACTCCTTCAGCACACGAGGCCACTGCATCAGGGCTCGTTTGCCCTTCAACGTCAGGGAGTCTGCAGCGATACGAGCGGTCTCGCCGAGCTGGCGTGTCCAATCGCCTCGTGTACACTTGTCTCAGCAAGCGAGGACACAAACAACAAAGAATCAGCCGAGGGGCCTGTCAAGTCGCTGAGGGCATCCACAGCATCGTCCAAAGACAAAATGTCCTCGGATCTCAGGATCGCAGCGAAGTGGGCAACATCGCACCTTAGTTCTGACTCATTGAAAGGAACCTTAATGCTTGGCTCCTCTGCCGGCTGCAACTGTCAGTTTGGAATGAATGAAACCGAGAAGCTTAGACTGGCTGGCAGGGAGCAGAGCCAAAAGCAAATCATCGATTTCAGGGACGGCAGCCTCGGGCTTATCCTCGTCGTTGACCGTGTCATCGGGATCCTCCTTGGTGTGCTTCTTGACATTCGGGGTCTCGGCCTCGTCGCCACTCCGGCCCGCCACCTCGTCCTTCGGTTTGGTGGCACTGGTGGGACTGAGTTTTGTGCCACCTCGGACCCTGGCGAACTTGTCCCGGAAGAGGTCGCCATCATCGTCATCATCACTTCCGGACCCCGACGGCTCATCGTCGTTCTCATCTTTAGCAGGAGTCTCGATCGGCGTGAGTGCGGGGTCCCGCCTAGCCTTCTTGGCATTCTTCGGGGTCTCAGTAAAATCCAGCTTTCTCCTGACATTGCCTCGTTTCCGCTTCGGGGTTGCCTTTACCTTGCTGCTGTCACGGCGCTTGGACTTCGGGGTCTGCTCTGCCATCTCCTCCATGTTGTTCTGGCTCTCCTGCAATCAGGCAACACTCTTCGTCCGATGTCAAAACATGAAAAGAGGGAGTGCACATGAGCTCAGAAACGACATGACAGGACTCACAGCCGTATGCTCTCGTGCAGCATCACCTTTTCCACTGTCGCACATGGCTCTGTAGACAGGCAGACATCCAGCCATTTCAGGCACAGCAATTCCCGGCGGCCTTTGAACTTTGGCCCTTTTCTATACATCACCTTTGTGAGCGGCCATGGTGCCTATCATCGTGGCCACTGCGACGACCATGACCGCCACCACGGGCCCGGTTGCCCCCATAAGCATCCCGTTCCTTTGCCCTCTTGGACGGCCTGGGGCTGGGTGCTCCATCATAGACTCATAGACTGCCTACAGAAGACTGCCTCTCCAAACATTAATGAGGACGACCACACAAAAAAAATAATCAGCACCAAGTTGCGGCTCTGTATCTTCATCATCATCATCATTTTGTCCATCCTGCTCATCATGTGACTCCTGCTTTGGAGTCTTCTCCGGCAACCGAGGCATGGCCTTGGGTGCTCCCTTCATGGCCTGCGGTGGCGGTGTTGGTGGAGTCTTCGGGGCCACGGCTCCAGATGCTGCTTCCCTGAACTCCTTGCTCTGCGGGCCAGGCAAAGGTTGAGGAAAAGTTGGCTCATTCGGAGTGAAGCGGCCAAAGATCTCCAAGAGGCCATGCTCCAGGCTGAAGACCCCAACTTTCCGGATTGCCGGCTTCGGGGTCGTCGGCGGGTCCTTCTCCTCCACCTTCGCTTTCGTTGCCACCTTTGGCTTCGGATCAAGCACCTGCCTTGGAGGAAGCTTCGGCTCACTCGGCTTCTCCGTCTTGGGCTCCACTTCATGCTCCGGCTCCTTCTTCGCCCGCACTTCCTTCTCCGGTTCCTTCTTCACCGTCTCGGGAGTCATCGCCGAAGTCGCCGGAGCCGCAGCCGGCTCACTGGGCATGCTCGCCAGCTGCTGCTGTGCCATGAGAGTCGTCAGCATCTGGAAGCACTGTGCCAGGGTGGCCGAAGCATCACTGCCGGAAGCAGCTCCCTGGTGCATGGCAGCACTCGGGTCGGCCCAAAAGTCCAGGGCAACCTAAAGGAACATGTGAAATCTCGAGAGGAACACCCGAGGAGCATGCATACAACAGCTCATGAAAGCTTCAGTGCCATGTCATGTTCATGTCGGGACACCATGCAGCACAACTGAACGGACAACCCATGCTGCAAACTGCTGCTCTCGCACAAACCCTCTGGCACGTTTCTTTTTTCATCCTCATAACAAAATCCGGTGTCGCATCGCCTCCACATCTTCAGCGATCTCCACCGCGAGGGCCCTTGCCTTGGGCCTTTCTGTGGGCCTGGTGGCACTCCAAGCAGCTGTGCGGATGCAGGTCCTGCCCATTCTCATTGAAACACGGCCCAGCCCTCGTGCAAAAGTTCACATTGCAGTGCGGGCACTTCGCCTTCCTGGTGTTTCTGGAGATGGCACCCTCTCGCTCAGCCACGGCCCTCTCCCTTTGGAGAACATCGGCCTCCCGGACCGCCACCGCCTCCTCCCTCTCATCGAGCTCCCTCTTTCGCTTCTTCCAGGCATTGCTGAGAGCGACATCGTCCCGCCGAATCAACGACTCGATGCGGTCCAGCATGCCAGCCATGGCTTCCTCGACCTGGTCCATGTTGCTGGTGTCCGCCATGGCTTGCAACACGGAAGTCCCTAGGAAGAGCAAAGGAAGCTCCGGAGGCTCAGGCCAAAATTCTGCGATCCGTGATCCGTGCTGCTGCTCAAGCGTGCGACACCAGGCTTCAACAGTCTTGCTCGCACAGAACTCGCACCGACAATCGCAAAAAACCGGGAGTCCTTGGCGAGCTTCGCCACCAGCTCGTCGTATTCCTCATTCACGGCCTGCATCTTCTGCCCAAGCTGCCTCAATTGATGATCGTGGACACATGACACATGAAGCAATGGTGTCACAGCTCAAACTCCAATCACAAAGCGAGGCTCTTCCGGCGCTTCGCCGCCATGGACTGCAGGGAGGCCCTGATGTCATCCATCGTCTTCGTGTTCGTGATGAGAATGGCATTGGCGGCTTTTCCCGTCACTTGGTCATTGTCATGGTAACAGTCAATGCAGCACTTGGGCAAACACTCATTGACTCATGCGTGCACAAATCGGTTTCTCAAGACTCAACCGTCCATTGCAGCTTCGGTGCCCAACTTCACCACGGCATTCAACCTCCTCCTCCAGAGATTCCCTGCTGCACGGACCTTGGATGAGATTGCCGAAAGCATCACTTGGAACCAAGCAAGAGGCAACCAGCAATGGAACATGCAGCTAGAGTCCAATGGTCCAAGAGCGACCCCATCCCCACCCCCCCACCTTCTCAGCCTTTTTGTTCTCCGAGCTCTTGTCCTTCTGCTTCTTTGCCATTCGAAGGGAATCCTGAAGCAGCCCCTCCTCGGAGAACAGTGAAGTTATCAGGTAGTAATAGCAGTAGTGGTACTACGAGTATTCGTAGTACCAGTAGTACTAGTAGTACTAGTAGTACTGGTGGTACTAGTAGTACTAGTAAGTAATAGTAGTACTAGTAGTACTAGTAGTACAAGTAGTACTAGTAGTAGTAGTCGTCGTAGTAGTAGTAGTAGCAGTAGCCGCAGCAGCTGCAGCAGTCGTGGGATTTGTGAGTATTATTAATTATGGTCATGTCGGTTTCTATTCATTATCTATTAAGTAGATTTTACTGGGAACCTGAGTTTTAATTTAATTAAGTTGTATTTATTTATTACACACACAACCCCAATATTCTCAGTGCAGGTTTTTGACTGGACCATTGTCATTGGCAACGACTAATCTAGAAGTTTCACAAGCAAGTAACGACTACACAGTAATAATAGTGTTAAAAAGCCCGAACCAGATTTCATTATGACACAGAACGGAATCAAGAGTTCTAGCCGCTAGCCCTTGGGAAATGCCCTAACCTGTAGTAATAAACTTAATTAACCCTGAACCGGCACAAAGCAGCAGGGATTTGGAGGTGTCATGAAAGCCACACCGCTGCTTGCTCGCTCATTCACTCACTCCTGCACTCATGCTTTCATATTCATTATTTCAATCATTTGTTCATTCAGTTCATTCATTCGCTCACTCATCATTCATGTACTCAATCATGTTTTCATGCACTCACATACTCCTCTCATTCGCTGAGCTCACTGATTAACCTTCCCTATAAACAAATAACCGCTGCCAAGACTCATACGAACCACCGACATCCATCATGTCGGAAGGCAGCACAAAGGCATAAACTCCCGAAAGGACACATGCCAACTGCCGAACCGAAAGGTCCTCCAGGTTGCTCTGCTTTGAGTTCCTCGAGAACTCCTTGCTGGGCAAGCCCACAGCCGCAGGCACGTCCACCTCCGGCACATCGCCACTCTCCGACTGGGATGACGAGGTGCTCTTGCCTCGGCGAGAAGAAAATGCAGGCTTATATCACTTTTGCATGTTCATAAGCCACATGCAAGTCAGCGACCTTTCTTCTTCTTTTCCTTCTTCTTCTTGTCCTTCTTCTTGAGATCATCTCCTGCTGTCGGGTTTGCAAACATGGGTGGTGATTCGAAACTCTATATTGCATTTCATGAGCATGAGCATCCATCTCATCATTCAACCGACCACGTCTCCTGCCAAAGCCTCGGTCAGCTTGGCAGCGGCTGTCTTCAACATGAAGTTCTTCGCCGACGGCGGGCTCGCAGAGTCGGCAGCACTCTCGCCGCCCACAGACATCGAAGACATCGCCCTGGGAATCATGACTTATGCCTTTCTTCAGCTGGACTCATCTAATTGTGTTATCATGCAATGACATCGTTATGATTATGCGAGATTTTCATAGTTTCCCTATTGCCCCTTCTGCCATTCTATGGGGCTTCCTGAACTCAGATGCCTTTCCACTGAATCGCTCAATCATGGGCTTAGGTCTTAGGTGTCCCTTCCCATCATGCTGTACACTGCACTAGAACCATCCTTGATCATCTTTCATGGGATGGCATGTCATACCTGTGATTTCTTCATGATCATTGACCACAGGCGGCTAGCCCGCACCGTGTCATCATTGAATCATATCATTGGCTTCTCTGGCTCATCACTCTCATCTCAATTCTCTCGCCCTGGGAATCATTTCAATTGGGCTGCGGCTAGACCGCAAGCCTCATCATCATCTTGTTTTATTTGAGCATGCAGACCCTTGATTATCATGTTGCTTAGATACCAGCTATCTGCGAATATCGGCTTTCCATAATTGAAGCAAGTTGCCGCTGGATCTTCTTCTTCACCATCTCGCCAATGGCACACGAGGAGGAGATCTACTATTGATGTAAACCCAGGCCACAATGACAGAACATCGAACACATGTGAAATCCTGCCTTTCTCTAGCCTTCACATGATGTCAAGGTCATCAATCATGCCGTGCTTTGAATGTCCAAATGCCGCAGCAATGACAACCATCCAGAACGACGAAATCCCATCCAGCACCCTTTAACAACATAGCTGAGTATTACGGGCCCATCCAGAACGTTGAATTGCAGGAGAACGAATATTCATCCAGAATGCTTAGGGCCGGCTATGAATTATGCCCCCAAAACCCTCTCAGAATTTAATAGCACCTCCCAGCCCACTACATCAACCTGTTCGATGTCGCTCAACCCCTAACCCCTAAACCCTAAACCCCTAAACCCTAAAACCCCTGATCGATGCTATTCCTTCGAAGGTCACTGTGAAGTACACGCTCCTCACACTTGAGGACGCAAAGGCAGCGTAGCCCGGCAATTGGTCTAAAGATGTGCTGGGCTTGAGGGAAATATAGTACCCATAATAGTATGACCCCTATTATAAGAACCCCAAAATATGGCACCCCTAATTTTCGGAAACACCCATGTATCTTAGGGGTGGAGGGAGCGGAGGGGTTTTGGGTTTTGAGGGTTTAGGCTTCCAGGGTTTATTGGCTTAGAATGTCGGGCTTGGGCTTTAAGGGCTTAGGATTTGGAGTGTAGATTTTGGGCTGTGAGGATTCAGGGTTTAGAGTGGAGGGTTTCGCGCTTTTGTGGTTTTCGGGTTAGGACCTTTGGGGTGCAGAGCTTTTGGCTTGAGGTTTTGATCCGGGGTCGAAGAGGTGTGGGTTGCCTTGGATCAGGGCCCTGGTTGTGGGTTGAGGGCGCGTGTGCGCCTTAAGTTTGGAGGTCTTCACTGTCTTACCTCTGGCTTCAAAAATTACGAATAAAATTCCTTACAGTTCCTGATGGTATTTCTTTTACTATGGCAGGCTCCACAACCCTGTTAATAGTCCATATATAAGGAGAGGTAAACGTTTGAGCCTTTGCGTCTCCGATCGAAGCAACCACCAAGAGACTCGTACACAGCCCCATGGAAACCTGCTTCTGATTTGGGAGCTTCCGAAAATGGGGAACCCTAATGTAGTACCCGAAATAGAAGGATCCTTCTTTTAAGGACCCCAAATTCAGGTACCCTTAATTTTCGGAAACTCCAAGCCCTTGTAGATCCCTTGAAGGAACCCTTAAAGGATCCTTTCAAAGGAACCCTAAACCCCGAACTTTCGGAAACTCCCATAACCCTAAACCCTTTATAGAACCCTTATAGGAACCCTTAAAGGATCCCTGTAAAGGAACCCTAAACCCCAAATTTTCGGAAACTCCCATTTGTCTTCAGGGCGTAAGAAGGGTTTCCGCGGCGAAGCTCTTGGTCCTGTGCTAGTCCCTGAAGGCAATGTAAACTGCAACAGCCTGCGTCTGGGAAGAAGACGATTTAGGGTTTATAGGGTTTAGAGTTTAGGGTTTAGGGTTTAGAGTTTAGGGTTTAGGGTTTAGAGTTTAGGGTTTATAGGGTTTAGAGTTTAGGGTTTTGGGTTTAGGGTTCAGTTCAGGCTTCAGGCAGTTTGACGCAGGTTAGGGAGGTTTAGTGGTGCGGGCCAGAAACCCATTGAAACCGCATCAGCCCGAAGTGGTAAGCACTGCGGCCATCGAGTTTTAATCACGAACACAAGAACCCCTAAGCCTCAAATCCTAAAACCTAAAAGCCCAACACATCATTGAAGGAATTTAGAGGAGCCTGTGCAGGAACCCAATAAGCTAGTTGCCCTTCACTAAACCCTAAACCCTGAAACAAAACGGAGATCTTCGAGAGGCAACGCTGGCTTCCAGCACCCGCTTCTCGCTCCTGCAGAATGCCAGGGCGTTGGTTCAGCTGCTGCAGGACGAAGGGGTTTAGGGTCATGTCAGGGGTTCCTGTAGAGTGAGGGATCTACAAGGGTACTACGGGGGCGGAGGGGGGGTGGGGTGGACTTGGGTTTGTTTTTGGCTTAGGTGTGTGAGGCGGGTTTGGATGTTGGGGTTTAAGGTTTAGGAGTTTGGGGTGTTAGAGGGGTTGTTGTTCGGGTCGTGGACTCAACGGGTTCAGGACTTGGGATCTACCTGTAGTCTCCATTGTACTTCCTTCTTTTGGTTAACCAGTTTTATGGTTAGGATCCTATAATAGAGATTTTGGTGAACTGAAAAAGGAACTACAATGGAGACTATAGGTAGGGTCCGGGTTCTTATTGCCATCGTAAGTCAGGCTCTAGGGTTGCCTAGGGAGGGTATTGCGGTCCGGTCGTCAGCCGTTCACTGAAACTCGCAATCGCGTGCCTTCGCAAGAAGGTGAAATATCACGGAGGTTGCATGACGGAAGAGCCTGCCCCGTGGGCTCAAAACGTCATCTTGGAGGCCATCCGCGTCAGATGCGATTTCGAGCACAAGCTGCACTCTGAGACGCTGTCGGAGATGCTCGTCCTGGAGGACATGTCGGCTGCAAATGTTGCCAAGTATGAGGCCGCTCATCGCGGACTGACATTTTCGAAAAGGCCACAACTCCCGGCGGACGGTTCGGCCTGCGGAGGTTAGGCTCCCCAAGATGTAGCTTTTGCTCTGTAGGGCTGTTTACCCTCTTGTCAGAGGCTTTATGGGTTTAGGGCTTCTTCAAAATCAAGCTTCCAGTCCAAGCTTCGGCACCAAATGAAAAGCCCAGTGGACACTCTTACAACAGCAAACTGTAAAGGTACGGTTGATGGTATAAATCCTGCATTACCTTAAGGACACTAAACTATGGAAATTTGGTATATTCCTTACTATGGATAATGCAGGAATAAAAATCAACAGCCGTAGCACCACACTGCAAGCAACAAAGCCGTGGAGCCTGAGATGAGACGCTACGTGGACCCATCAGTCTCTCCAGGCCTACCCCAACCCACCAGAGCCTACTTTTTTGTAGGGCCCCTATCAAGTCCGTACTAGGGCTAATGTATGTGAACCTACGAAAAAGTAGGTTTTGGTAGGTTAAGGAAGGCCTTGTATGATGTTAGAAGGCCTCCAACAATGTCAACGTAAACCCGAGTCCTCTTCTCGGAGTCCTCTACTGCGCACTGCACACACTGGAGATCATTTGCTGCAAATTCTTGACACATAGAGTGGGACGCTTTAAAGGGGTTCAGGGTTTAGAGTTTAAGGGTTCAACGTTTCGGTTTAGGGTTTAGGGTTCTTGGTTCAGGGTTTAGGGTTTAAGGGTTTAGGGCCCTAAAGTTTAGGGTTTAGAGTTTAGGGTTCAGGGGTTTAAGGGTTCTATAAGGGTCATCTCACGGGACCCTGCACACCCCAATCCTCCGAAGCCTTCCCATCAAGCGCAGGTTCCCGGTGGCGTTGCCCTGCTGCTGAAAGCGCGTCCTCAGGCCACCAGCGCAATAATTACCAACCCAAAGGAATAATTACGAACAGTATCCGCTTGTAATCCCCGATGAGTGTTGTTTTTCTCGTAATTAAGGCCCACCCAAACCGTGAACCGAAAACCCTAAACCAACAGCCCTTCGAAAAGGGTGTAGGGTTTACGGTTCAGGGATTGGATAAAGGGCGACCGGAGTCTATAGGTTTTCGGGCTTATACGAGAAGCCTACCCGTAGGCTCCATGGTAGTTCCTTTCTGGGGTTCATATGTAGAGTGCCTTAAGGTAACCCCAAAAAACAAGTACTATGGAGGGTAATGTAGGAACCTGATTAAGAAACCCTGGGCCTATAACCCCAAAATAGTGGGATTCATATAAGGAACCTTAATAAAGGCCCAAGGTTTCTTAATCAGGTTCCTACATTATGGGTAAAGCACACCCCAAAAAGGCCCTAGCCCACCCTAAACCCTAAACCCTAAAACCCTCAACCTGGGGCCGGCAGGCCTTAAGCCCGCAAGCTCCAGAGATGCTCGGCGACAAGCACCTGCACCCCTACTCGGGCAGAAAGTACAGGGAGACCCTTTTAAAGGGGACCCTTCTGAACCCTACTTGTGGCTCTCTTAAAGGGGACCGTACTGAGAGGGTCCGTATCCCCAAGCGTCCCCCTAATCCTAACTCCTACCTAATGCACTCGAAATCCTAAAGCCTTCCACCAGGAATTAATCTTGTCGGCCTTAATACTTCGAGTAGGGTTCCCTTCAAAGGGGTCTATAAGGGCTACTATAAGGGATCTACAGTAGGGTTCTATAGTATGGGGGCCTTAAACAATTAGAATACCTTTCGAGAGCTCAATGTCCTCCCCCCCCGAAATCCCGGCGTTCCACCGTAGTGAGGCACTCAGGGCCAGCACTAGGAACAGCGGGCAACGTGGGAGAGTAGTCAGCTCGAAATTCGATCCCTCAGCCCCTGGCGCATGGGCGAAATCAAGTTGCACCCATAGATCGTCGCGCCGAGCTCAAGTGATAAAGATTTTTGTGACCAGCATGCCGATCCTGGGTGGGTCGCCGAATGCTCAGGCCTCCGACACTTCGACGCCTCGAGCGCCGCGGATGCGGCTGCAGGGTCATGACTGAGTTCAGGCTCATCGGCACTTGGCATACGCTGCCATGATGCAGCGGGCGTGCGACTTGGATATCCCCCTGGACGCCCTGTTCGAAGGCTGGCGAGGCTGCGTGCCACCGCCAGTCAGTCATGGCGATATCTCTCCGATGGGGCAGATTCTCTTGCGCTGTCGCCCAGCGATGCTGCAAACCCAAAATAGTTTTAGGCCCCTATATTACGGGGTTTATGCTTTGAACCTCGCACATTGGTTTGCCGATTTGAGCTTGGGGTCACGGACCCGCAACCCTCAACCCTAAAACCCTAAGAGCTAAACCCTAAACCCCAATCAAAGCGTTTCGTCAGGGCAGTGTCAGCATTTTCGATCCTCGAAACTCGCAGAAAGTCAGACTGACGACCGAATAGTCCCGGCTAAATATGGAAGCCTGAATACTTTTCAATATTGATGGGTGGGGTTTCTTTTGGTGATCATACCAGAATGTACGCTAAACCCTTATTCTAACACCTTTCTGAAACATCTAGACTCTAGACTCCGGGACAGTCCATCATGGAAGGTTCTATAGCCATCCAGCCTCCGACTTCCGAATTGCACTAAACTCACGCTTTAGCTGAAAAGGCTAAGTTCGGGTCTGTGGCCCTAGTGACTCTGGTGGCGTTGAACGCTTACCCCTCTGCCCGCAGTAGTGTATGCTTGGCGACAGGGCATCAAGACTGTCACGAAGGAGGAGATCTATGTGGCGCCCCTGTCGCATTGAATTGAGTTATGGCTGTTCTAGATCTACCTGAACCAACCTACTTTTTGGTAGGTTCATATTATAAGCCCTAATATGGAATTAATAGGGGCCCTACGACAAAAGGGTTTTCGTGGGTTAAGGCAGTTACAAAATATCTAGGCCGCTGAAGAAGAGTTACGAACACATATCGAAAGGGCTCCCCATATACCCATAGGCTCCATAGTAGTTCCTTTTTGGGATTACTTTCTAGGGTTCTAAATATGAACCCCCAAAGTGAACTAGTATGGAGTCTGTGGGTAGTTGTCTCAAGTTTTCCACCGAATCCTCTTCGAATCAGTAAGAGCTCTCTTCTGATCATTAAGAGCCCTCTTCTCATCATTGAGAGCCCTCTTCTAATCATTAAGAGCCCTAGAAGAGGCTAAGCAAAGCGCACGAGACACCAGATTCCCAGACCCCACACGTTCTAGAGCATCGAGCGATCAACTCTTGACTCTTGCATGTTGCGTGTGGCTTGGTTTCCAGGAAGTAGGATATTCCCAGAATTCCCTAAGAAAAAGCTTCCGGAATTTTCCCGAATGTACATAGTGCCAACATACGGTTGATGATATAAATCTTGCATTGCCTTAAGGACCCTAAACTATGGGAATTATGGTATATTCCTTATTATCGGTAATGCAGGATTTTTATCATCAACCGTACTTCGAAACTGTGTCCAACCACCAACCGAGGAACTACAGCGACTGCAGGAAAGGCTCGCAGAGCCCTGGGCGGAAAGCGAGGAGGCACTTCTAGGGCTCCTTTTACTACATGTGCGCTTAGGTTTCGGATGAAGCGTTCTAGGGATTAATTAGGGTTTAGGGTGTAGGGTTGAGGCTGAGGGTTTAGGTTTGTTTTGGGGTTCGAAGTGTCGGGGGGGGGAGGGTTAACCCGATAAGTGTGTGGTTGTGTGTGTTCATCGGGTTTCATGTCAGAGTTCTAACACTTTTCTCCAGAGTACTGACGAGTTTTGTGGGGGTTTCAATGTTGCGACCGGTGAAAACTATAGGCCCCCCAAAACCTAAACCACGAACGAGGGGCTTATGCAAGACAGCTTCTACCATACTTCCAGGCGCAGCCGAGCATTCTCTGACAGACGACTGAGCCCCCATTGCAATCGTGTTCATCCTTAATAGTAGACTTACCGTAGAATTTATGGTTCTTATAATAATTGCAATCGTTGCAGAGTTGTATAATCCTTAAGAGGACCCCTGAAACGAACCATGTTCCCGCAAAGCCTTCTTGTATGACCCGTACAGACCCTTAAAGAACCTTGAATGTAACCCATGTTGCAGTAACACTTACAAATTCCCTTCGCGAACCCTCCATGGAACCTTGATTCTTGACCTGATGCAGGCAGACCATGAAGAAAGACTCCACTAGATTCCACAGACCCGGGGTTTACGGTTCAGGGTTGTTCAGGGTTTAGAGTTTAGAGTTTAGGGGTTTAGGGGCTGATAGGTCTTAGGGTATAGAGGTTTGCGGCTTTGGGAACCCTAAACCCTAAACCCTAACCCTAAATCCTAAACCCTAAACCCTAAGCCCTAAGCCCTTAGCAAGACTTCCACGTCCGGAGGAGCTCTGCTTGGAGCATATGCCGACCCCTCAAACTCGTCACGTTTTCAACTCATGCATGCTTGGGAGTACTTAAAAGTGGAGGGTTTAGGGTTTAGGTTTTTTTTAGGATTTTTTGGTTTCTAGAATCCTAAGAAACAGGTGAAATCACTCTTTTTATTGATGGTCCCAAGTGCAGTATAGCATCACGGGTTTCTGGCCAACCACTGTGGGTTTTGTGTTTCGGTCTCGTTACTTTACTGGGCTTTTGGCCTGCTTCTGTACGGGCGCTAGGCCGGCCGCTAGGGCTCAAGCATGCACTTAACCGCCGTACTTCTTACCCAGAGGCTCCATATATAGTACCATCATTGAATTAGGCCCCAAAAGACCATCCTTCCCAGGGTTTTCCGGACCTACGGTTGATGATATAAATCCTGCATTACCTTAAGGACCCTAAACTATGGGAATTATGGTATATTCCTTATTATGGGTCATGCAGGATTTATATCATCAAACCGTAATTCCACAATGGTACTAAATATGGAGTCTCTAGTTCAGGTAGCACACGGCTTGTGAAGGAGAAGCGCGCCAGCAGAGTTGTGCCTGAGGTTCCCTAAGCCCTTCGGCTCAAGGGCAGGTTCTTTCGACCCTAAACTAAGCCCTATAACTCTAGAACTTTAAAAGGTTAAAGCCCTTAATCCTGAACCCTAAACCCCAAAGCAAGTCCTATAACACTAGACCCCTAAACTAAACCCTATAATACGAAAGCCCGAAAGCCTTACAGTAGAAGCCCAAAAGTTGGCAACCTCATAGCCTCAATCCTTAAGAGTAATGCATGGGGCATCCCAGCACTATTTGGCCCTAATCCGGTTTCCAACTTTATGGAGTTTACTGTAAGCTGTAACAAGGTCGGCCATTGCGCGGCAACTTCTCGATTTCGTTGAGCTCCGAGCCGAGCCGCACGCGGCCGGGGATCTCGGTACCGGGTTCCAGGGTTTCGGCATTTGGGGTTTCAGCGTTTAGGGGTTTAGGGTTTCGGGTTTACGGCTCTAGAGTTCTGGGTTCAGGTTTTGTTCGGACTTAGGGTGTTAGGTTTTCGGAAACGCTAAACCCTAAAGCCTAAACCCTAAACCATAAACCGTCTTTAGGGTTCAGGGTTGTTCGTAGCGGGCGGAGGAGGAGTAGCGGAATAGCGTCACGGGCGTGGTCGTAGTAGTCGGTCGAAGAGCCACTGTGTTGATGTAATGGTTTAGGGGTTAGGGTTTAGGGTCGATTGTTGCGGTCATCACCGACTATGATTCCACGTTGCATCATGCGATGATCACGTCTCACATGTTGATGTCCCTGTAGGGGGTAGCGTTTGCGAAGAGGATCAATGTGGTTAACAGCGAAGATGATGTCGATCGTGGTGATGGGGAACATGGTGATGCCACTCGGAGAAGGATGATGACGATGGTGACACTAAGAGGGTAAAACGTCTTCGAGCCCTGAAGCTGCAGTGCCCTGTCTGGCTGTCATGGTGCCGTAGTTTTAGGATGTAGAGTTTAGGGTTCAGGGTTTAGGCTACCGTCACTGCTATGACTTCCGGTGTGGTTACGACTCTAAACCCGGACCGCAGCACACCTGGCATGGTTGAGGACATTCCGAAGCTCATTGTTGACTGGATGCTACATCTGTCAGCACAGGCCGAGCTGCTTTTGCCGGAGGGTGTAGGCTGTGGAGTTTGAGTATTGCCTCAAAGCTTTCCACCACGGTTGATCAACATGGAAACAGCTACCTTGATGTTTGCCACAACCATGCTTACTAGCATTACTAGCATTTCCACTCTGCGTGTCAGCTGAAGGCGCATCTTAGCTGTTTGGCGGCCCATTTGTTGTTATAGTTTGGCATAGTTTGGCATGATTTGGCATGGGCCGAGGGCACATGCCTTGGGCTTTACGTGGGTGTGCTTGGAACGGGCTGGACATTGCAAGGCGGAAAGTTAGGAATAGCACGAACAAGAAACCCCGACTCCTTTTACGATCTTCAAGCGTGCAAAACTCTACACTCCCGGACCCTACAGTTGATGATATAAATCCTGCATTACGTTAAGGACCCTAAACTATGGGAATTATGGCCCCTAAACGAAAATCACAAGCCGAACGACCCCTCAGCCAAGAAGCCAGGCACAGGGCCCGCAAAAAAGCACATAAGCAAAACTTAGGATAGGGGTATCCCGTAGTGTACATCCCTTATATTGACGGCCCCATAAGGTAGGGATATCCTTGTAAGCTACTTATTCTTATGTCCTTTTGGGGCCCCTAAAGCCTAAACACTAAATCGTCTTGGGGCCCCTAAACCCTGAACCCTAAGCTCTAAACTCTTTCGGGGGCCTTAAACCACCAACCAAAAGCCCTAAAACCCTAAGCCCCAAGACCGAAACCCTAAGCCTTTTTGGGGCACCCGAAAGCAGGTGCCGATTCGAGGCTCCGTGCGAGGCACCTCCACCCGAGAGGCAGGAGCGCTGCTTTAGAAATCAAGTTAACCATAAACAATAACAAAAGGGTTTCTTAAAGGGTTCCTTTAAAGGGATCCTTATAGGGTTCTATAAGGGATCTTTAGGCGTTACTGGGGAACCTAGTAGCAACAAATGGCAATAAAAAGCATTGTAGCATCATAACAATGACAAGTTCTTTTCTAGGGTTTCAAAAGGAGTGTAGAGGGTAGTTCGAGATTTTCAACAAAGGTTTTAATCAGGGTTTCGGCCAAAGAATATCCATGCTGCAAGGATCCGCCCTGGAAAGGGATCCGTCTTGTGAACCCCAGATGGAAGCATCTGATCGTTGCACTGACGTATCTTCGTTCCCAATAGGTTGTTTTGATACAGCAGCAATTCGCTACCGTAGTGTCGCACTAGTGTCACATCCCGTTCGTTCGTCCATTCAACCGTTCTTTCACCAAGGCATTCATGCGATCTAGAAGTGACGTCTTCGTTCATTCTGTCCGCTTGTTACCTCATTCTGCAAGTGCTGGCTCTTCTGTTCGTTGTTCATCCATTGAGTCGCTCGGTCGGTCGGCCAGCCGGTCCGTCAGGAAGCCAGCCTCCCAGTGATAATTATGATGCTGCTGACGATGGTGACGCTGGTGATGATGATGATGATGGTGATGACGGTGCAGATGGCATGCTTGTGAACATGTCGAGAGACTCCAGCATTCTTGAGTTAAGGCACACGTTCCGCAACATGCTTCTTCGTAAGGGACGCCGCGGTTATCCGACTTTCTACACCCAATTAGAACTGTCCATAAGCCCTGAACCTTTGCGACCGTGCAGGCTTTCGCAAGCGAGACCCGCTTGCGACGTGCCTGTGGCAGCAAATCGAGCTCTTCACGGTGCAAGGTTTGAAGGTTTAGGTGACCCCCGCAATAGTGTTGGTAATGATTTAGGCCTCTATGTTATGTACTGGGGCTGTTGAAGACAGGGTGGGAATTCGATTACGCTCTAAACCCCGAGACATGAACCCAAAATTCGAGTCCTCAGCCTCCGGCCCTAAATGCCAGCGCGCAAGACCCCAAAATCCTAAGTCCCAAGCCCGAACGTTGGAACCCAGGGGTCTGAGCAACTGGAAACATCCACAATTTCCTACCTCAAATACGTTTCCAGAACAAGACAACCCTAAACCGTAAACCCAAAACCCCTAGAGCCCTAAAGCCCTAAAGCCTACACCCGAACCCCAAAAGCCTGGCAAAGGCTCTTCAGGCGAAGCTCTAACCATGGAAGAAGCCCTGACACAACCACAGAAAGCTAAAAACCCTGAACGCTCGGTTTAGGGTTTAGGGTTATAATCCTAAGCTCTACACGATAGAGGAAGCCCCCAGAACATTAAAGATGCCACCGAAACACCAGAGGCAACCACAAAAAACCCTAGACACCATCCAAAAACCCCTACCCGCATCCTTGTGTTACATACCCAAAACCCAAAACCCTAAGATCCATAAACACTAAACTCTAAAACCCCTGTATAAGCCCCCATAAGAAAACAAGACGAGCGACGATCCCACCGAGGATTCCTGGAGTCTGCGCAGCTGCGGCTCGAAGGGTTAGTTCCCATGGATGACCCTTGGGCTGAAGAGTGTGCCAGAAAGGATGTTTCCCATATATTCTTGATCCTACTAGATAGGGGTAGTAGATGACCCTTGGGCCTGAAGAGTGTGCCAGAAAGGATGTTGGATATAGGGTTTCAGGTTTAGGGGCTAGGGGTTTTGGCAGCTTAGGGGTTCAGGGGTTAGGGGTTTTGGGTTTAGGAAAGGATGTGGGGATTTCGGAAAGTTTGGGGTACCTTATTTTGGGGTCCTCATAATATGGATCCTACTAGTTAGGGGTACTATATTAGGGTCCCCTATTTTCGGAAACTCCCATATATTCTTGATCCTACTAGATAGGGGTAGTAGATGACCCTTGGGCCTGAAGAGGGTGCCAGAAAGGATGTTGGGTTTAGGGTTATAGGAGGAGTTTCCGATAATTAGGGGTAATTACCTTTAAAGGGATCCTTTAGGGGTTCCTATAAGGGTTCTGTAAAGGATTTAGGGTTTAGGGTTTAGAATTTCCGAAAGTTTGGGGTACCTTCTTTTGGGGTTCTGATAATAAGGATCCTACTATTTAGGGGTACTATATTAGGGTCCCCTGTTTTCGGAACCCCCCATGTAGGGTTTTACAAGGTTTGGGGGTTTAGGGGTTTGGGGGTTTGGGGGGTTAGGGTATTTGGGGGCTACGGTTTTGGTTTGGGGGTGTAGAGTGTAGGCTTGGGGCTAAGGGAGGTACAAGGGGCTTAGGGTTTGGGGCATTGTAGCGGTTGGTATGAAGGGTATGCTGCCTTGGGCACTGAAGAGGGAGAAGTGAAATGCGTGTTGCATCTATATGGGTCTTCCACAAGGGTTCCTCGGTAGTGTTTGGGGTTTAGGATTTTTGGTTTATGGTGCAGGGTTTGTTGGGATTTTAGTTTTGGTCCTTTCGGGTTTCGGATTTTGGATTTCGGGCCCGAGGGGACGATGTCCTGGGGCCAAAGCGTCTCTAAAGGTTTGGGCTCCAGGATTGAGGTTTTTAGCCATTCAAGTCTTGTAAGCTGTGGTGGCTCACTAGGTTAATTCTGCATGTCGGGTTTTGGCTCGTCTACTGGCCTTGTGCATGGCTCCGTATGACACATGATGACACATGTATAACCATGGACCATGTGTATGCCACACAGCTCAGTACGATATATTTACACATGCATGGGTCCATCCGTCCGTCCGTCCATTCGTCCGTCCATCCATCCGTCCATCCATCCATCCATCCATCCTTCCATCCTTCCATCCTTCCATCCTTCCATCCTTCCATCCTTCCATCCTTCCATCCTTCCATCCATCCATAGGCATATATTTACAGTCAGCATGGGGTTAGGGTTTGCAGCATCGCCTGTTGCACAGTTTTGAATTTCGCATCCCAAAGTGCTGCAGCGCACTGGGAAGCTGCCACAAACGGGACGGTACTGGACTGGCCGCCCAGAGCCTTGCCCTGACCGGGCCCGGAGCCAGTTGCCGCTGGGAAATGGTTCCACGCAAGCACGATCCGAGTATCAAAGTTCCGAGCGAGAGGACGAGATCACTGCTCTGCAGTACTTGCACCTTCTCACGCGGCAAGCGCGCTATGTGGCGCGGAACCCTTGGCTGCGGGAGGTCGCCGAGAACCCCGGAAGAGCTCCGCATGGCGGCGTTCCCACGGGTGCCGCTCGAGAAGGTGCTAGCGCACTGCTGCGGCAGACAAAGGCCGCCGTCCGGGAGCAACCCGTTGGTATGGAAGGCCGAAGCCACGCCATGTGCGAGCGGGCCAGAACCCAGAACACGAGACGAGCCTGGGAGGATCAGAGCGTCAATTGCCCTGACTGATGTGCTCTGTCTATGAGATACTCTCAAGGTTACAGTCAGTACTGCTTGCTACTTACCTTGACCTTACACAAGCCAGAACAAATCAGAATCCCAAGCCTTTTCGCAAGCACTGACCGCAAGGCTTCAGGGTTTAGGCTTGTAGCCCATGATCCTAATGTAGGGGCCTCAATAATTACCAATACTATTTTGGGGGTTCCTTATTTCGGCTATAGTACAATGGGCACCAAAACCCTATTCTAATTATTAAGGCCCTTATATGATAGTACCCTTATAGTTCCCTTATACACCCCTTTGAAAGGAGTCCTTCAAATTATCCAGGCCCGCGCAGTGAACCCTACAAACCAGTGAACAAACGCAACCAACGAAGCGCTACCTTCCATTTCTTAAGGCCCTATATCATCAAACCAACACTTGCGCACTCTAAACTTTGACACCCTAAAGCCCTAAAGGGAACTCCAGAAAGTTGGAATATGGATTAATGGTAGGATCCCCTATAATTTACCTTAAAGTGGTTACGATAATGATATTCCAACTTTCTGGCTTCTACTGTAAAGTCTAAACCCTGATCTTAAACCCCAAACTCTAGTCTCCCTAGTTGTAAAACCCAAATCCTAAACCCCAAACCCTAAATCCCCAAACCCCAAATCCCACACCCGAAAATATGTGCCCTATAATCCTAAAGCCCCAATATAGGGTTCTTAATAATTTTTATTGTTATAGTGTTTAGGCCCCCAAACCCTATTCTAAATATTAAGGCCCCTATATCCTAAAGCCTAAACCCTGATCTTAAACCCCAAACCCTAAATCCCCAAACCCCAAATCCCACACCCCAAACGGGCTCTTTTAAGGGATCTCTAGGGCCCTGTTAAGGGATCTATATTAAGGCCCCTACATCACCCCAGAGCTCTGAAGCCATCAGGCCGAGGGTAGCCTTGACATGGAGTGGAAGCGCGAGGCAGGGGGATCTAGGGTTTATGGTGTTTAGGGTTTAGGGCTTATAGGGCTTATAGGGTTTATGGTGTTTAGGGCTTGGGTTTATGGAGTTTTGGGTTTAGGGGAAGTTTGGCGTACCTTATTTTGGGGTCCTCATAATAAGGATCCTACTAATTAGGGGTACTATATGACCCTTGGGCCTGAGGGTGCCAGAAAGTTTAGGGGTTTAGAGTTTGTGGTGTTTAGGGTTCAGGGCTTAGGGTTTATGGGGTTTAGGACTTATGGGGCTTATGGAGTTTATGGGGCTTATGGGGCTTATGGGGTGTCGGGTTATTAATTATGGGGTTTAGGATATATAACTCTACTTGTTACCTACCCGCAAACCCCTAAACCCCTGCTTGCTAAGTCCCATAGCCCCCCTTATAGACCCCTTTAAGGATCCCCAATAAAGGAGCCCTGTTACTTACTAAGTCCTCCGACCCTCCATGTAAGAATGACCTCCCAACGAGAGCTTCAGGGTGCTTTTGTAGGGTTTAGGGTTTAGGGTTGAGGGTTGAAGTTAGGGGACCTTTTTTGATTAATGGTGATGAGATACGGTCGGCGATACGGGCAGTGCTGCCAGATGGTTGGAGGATCGCTGTTTCTAGTGTGTATATCATTGTTGAGGTAATGAGAGTATGAGTGCCCACATGCTGGTTACCCGTCTCTGCTTCAAGGCTTCAGGGTCTGTAGGGTTTGCCGTTTAGGTTTCGGGGTTATTGTTCAGGGAGTTTGGGATTTAGGTTTCGGGGTTTTGAGTTTGGGGTTTGGGGTTTCGGGTTTAGGGTTGGTAACTCAACTTAAATTTACCAGATTGTGGTTGGAGACTCTGCCGCCTCACATCTCGATGCCCAGAGGGTCCATGAGCTATAGTTGTGGTAGCGCCATTTAGTTAACTTATATAAGTCTACCTAGAACCTGCTTACCGAGTCCCCTTGGCCTTCACTTAGTAGAAGTTCAACGAAACCTGCAATGATCGCCAATTCTGGTGTACCTCCTAGTCTACAAGGAACCCTTAGGAATAATATTGGAGCCCAAAACCCTGAACCCTAATCCCAAACCCTAAACCCTGGTTGCGAGGCATTGTCCCTTCGCGAGATTGGGAACTGGCACTTTGCGTCGCGCTTCCCAGCAGGGTGGGCTGGATCCTTTTCGAAAGGAGGCTTTGGGGTTTAGGGTTTAGGGGTCATGTACGTCCAAGTGGGAGGTGTAGAACAGCTGGTCATAGTTATGGTTATGGATCAAACTCAAGCCTATACCTATAGTCTCCATTGTAGTTCCTTTTTTTGGTTAACCTGTTTTATGGCTAGGATCCTATAATAGAGATTTTGGTTAGCTAAAAAAGGAGCTACAATGGAGACTACAGGTAAACCTTTAGCCCCTAAATGTTTTCTTCGTTTGAAGACTTCCAGTCTACTCACAGCAGCCCCACGCAGCTGACAAACCCAAAGACCTAGAGTCCTCATGTCGGTTACTGCAATCCTCGGTTTCGGGTTCTTGAAATTTCGGGCCTTGGGTAACGACGAGTGTTCGTGGAAGGCTGCAGCTTGTTGCTTGTTCTGTGTGGGAACGGGAGCAGCGGAGCTGGGTATTACTCCGGCCGCCAGACTTTGCATGTTAGGCCCGTAGGGAGGCGTATTTATTTTGGGATTTTTTGTTTTTTTTTTGGGGCATTTTTTTTTTTTTGGCTTGTGTGCGCGCTTGGCTTGGCTTCTCGGCTTCCCTGGCTTCTTGGCTTCTGGCTTCTTGGCTTTTCGGCTTCTTGGCTTTTTTCTTCGGCATAGAGAGCCTCATAAATCAGTCCTTAAGTCACGCCCTCAACCCTAAGCCGAGCCAAGGCGAATTTAGGTCAGTAAAGCGGGATAGGGGTTTAAAAAAAATTAAATAAGGATCAAAAAATATTAAATAAGGATCAAAAAAAATTAAATAAGGATAAAAAAAAATTAAACGGGTATCCGCGAAAGGAAGGGGAAAAAGGAACGAACGACAGAGAGAGAGAGAGAAGGAAAGAAAGAAAGAACGAAAGAAAGAAAGGAAGAAAGAAAGCAAGGAAGAAAGAAAGAAAGAACGAAAGAAAGAAAGAACAAAAGAAAGAAAGAAAGAAACAACTAACAAAAGAAAGAAAGAAAGCCATGCAAGAAACAGAGAAATAAGTAAATAAAGAAAGCTATAAGTAAAGAAAGAAAACAAAAATAGAGAACTAAATAAGGAAAGAAAGCTACAAGGAAAGAACAAAGAAAACACAAGGAAAGAACCAAAGAGAGTTGACAACTTAGAGAAATACCACGGAATCCGTAGGAAAATCGTGTTTTCCCCAGGAAAAACCTAGCAAATCCTTAGGAAGCGAAAGAAAATCCCTAGGAAAGCAGTGTTTTCCCTTGGAAAAATTCAAGAATTGCTGTATCTAAAAAGCAAGAAAGAAAGACAGAAAGAAAGAAAAACGAGAGAGAGAACGAAAGAACCAAAGCAAAAACAAGAGGAAGAACGAAGGCAAGAACTAAAGAAAGAAACTTAAGGAAATACCACGGAATCCGTAGGAAAATCGTGTTTTCCCGAACCAAAAACCAAGCAAATCCTCAGGAAATGAAAACGAATCCGTATGAAAACAGTGTTTCCCCTGGGAAAAATTCAAGAATTGCTGTATCTAAAGAGGACGAAAACAAGGAAAACAGAAAGAAAGAAAGATAGAACGAGAGAGAGAACGAAAGAACGAAAGCAACAACGAAAGAAAGAACGAAAGCAAGAACGAAAGAAAGAACGAACCAAAGAAAGAACGAAATAAATCAAACCAGAAAGGAAAGCAAGAAAGAAAGGAAGGGAGTATTAGATGAACAAAGAAAGAACAACAGAAAGAAAGAAAAGAAATGAACGAGCGAAAGAAAGAAAGAAGTCCATAATAAAAAAGCAAAGTTGGAAAATACGAAAGAGAAAGAATATGAAAAAATCACAAAAACAAAGATACAAGCAACAGGATACTACATAGCCCACTCGAATTTACCATAATATCGTAATGTACCGTAACAGAATATAACATAATGTAAATGTAACCTATAAAAATATGCTACATATTATGTTGTAAATATACACACTGTACTGTACTATGTTACAATGTACTACACTATAAACTAAGATGTTGTTTTGTTCTATGTCATCTTCTGTTATATTGTATTGTTTTTTTTAGTATGCTATTATATGCTATAAGAAGCAAGGTTCTGTTATGTCAGAAAATGTCACACCATTTTTGTGTTGTCGAACCATCTTATGTCGTTCTTCTGGTTTACTATGTTATATATATATTTGGTTAGAATGCTAACGGAAGAAGAGACACGAACAGGCGCGGAAGAACAAAACACCCGCCGCCGCGCTTTTCGAGACGTGCAAGCTTGATTCAAAGAGTGTTTTCGAAGCCCATCATGTGAACGTTGTCTCTGCAAATGGGGGGGGCTGCGCCCCCCCCCAACCCCCCCGCTGTTTTAAGCCGTGCAGGGTTGCTTTGATTCTCCCTGGCTTCTTGGCTTCTGGCTTCTTGGCTTTTCGGCTTCTTGGCCTTTTTCTTCGGCATAGAGAGCCTCATAAATCAGTCCTTAAGTCACGCCCTCAACCCTAAGCCGAGCCGAGGCGAATTTAGGTCAGTAAAGCGGGATAGGGGTTAAAAAAAATTAAATAAGGATCAAAAAAAATTAAATAAGGATCAAAAAAATTAAATAAGGATAAAAAAATTAGACGGGTATCCGCGAAAGGAAGGGGAAAAAGTAACGAAAGACAGAGAGAGAGAGAGAGAGAGAGAGAAGGAAAGAAAGAAAGAACGAAAGAAAGAAAGGAAGAAAGAAAGCAAGGAAGAAAGAAAGAAAGAACGAAAGAAAGAACGAAATAAAGAAGTAAAGAAACAACGAAAGAAAGAAATAACAAAAGAAAGAAAGAAAGAAACAACGAAAGAAAGAAAGAAAGCCATGCAAGAAACAGAGAAATAAGTAAATAAAGAAAGCTATAAGTAAAGAAAGAAAACAAACATAGAGAACTAAGTAAAGAAAGAAAGCTACAAAGAAAGAAAAAAGAAAACACAAGGAAAGAACCAAAGAGAGTTGACAACTTAGAGAAATACCACGGAATCCGTAGGAAAATCGTGTTTTCCCCAGGAAAAACCTAGCAAATCCTTAGGAAACGAAAGAAAATCCCTAGGAAAGCAGTGTTTTCCCTTGGAAAAATTCAAGAATTGCTGTATCTAAAAAGCAAGAAAGAAAGACAGAAAGAAGGAAAAAACGAGAGAGAGAACGAAAGAACGAAGGCAAAAACAAGAGGAAGAACGAAGGCAAGAACTAAAGAAAGAAACTTAAGGAAATACCACGGAATCCGTAGGAAAATCGTGTTTTCCCGAACCAAAACCAAGCAAATCCTCAGGAAATGAAAACGAATCCGTATGAAAACAGTGTTTCCCCTGGGAAAAATTCAAAAATTGCTGTATCTAAAGAGGACGAAAACAAGGAAAACAGAAAGAAAGAAAGATAGAACGAGAGAGAGAACGAAAGAACGAAAGCAAGAACGAAAGAAAGAACGAAAGCAAGAACGAAAGAAAGAACGAACCAAAGAAAGAACGAAATAAATCAAACCAGAAAGGAAAGCAAGAAAGAAAGGAAGGGAGTATGAGATGAACAAAGAAAGAACAACAGAAAGAAAGAAAAGAAATGAACGAGCGAAGGAAAGAAAGAAGTCCATAATAAAAAAGCAAAGTTGGAAAACTAGAAGACAATTGGCCCGAAAGCATCATCAGCGAAGAGTGTTGCGCTACGTCATAGAATCCAGCGTATAGGGTCATGGAGTCACCGAGTCAAGAGCACGGAGTCACAGAGTCGGAGTGTCACATACAGTCAAGAGTCGTACAAGTCATAGTTCATAGGGTCATCGAGAAATAAAGTCGAGTACATGTCAAGCACAAGTCATAGTTCAAAGAGTCATAGAGTCATATAGAGTCATAGAGTCACAGTGAGACAGAATCATAGAGTCATAGTGTTATAGAGTCATAGCGTCAGAGTGAGAAAGAGTCATAGAGTCATGGAGTCATCTATGTACCACGCACTTGACTTGATGTAGTTCACTCTATGAACACTAATGTTCAGGTTTAGCGGGTTTAGGGTATCGTCCAACATGACGCAGAAGTCTTCCTTTCCTAGCTCCGGAACCTCACTATATAGACATCCCTGATTACTGTGGTTTCAACGTGACTCTATGACTCTATGCATGGTCACTTTATGTCGCAGTAGTAGTAGTAGTAGTAGTAGTAGTAGTAGTAGTAGTATAGTAGTGATAGTAGTGGTAGTCGTAGTAGTTGTAGTAGTAGTCGTCGTTGCGTAGTCGCAGTCGTAGTCGTAGTAGTAGTAGTTGTTGTTGTTGTAGTTGTTGTTGTGGTACTAGTACTAGTAGTAGTAGTAGTAGTAGTAGTAGTAGCAGTAGTAGCAGTAGCAGTAGTAGTGGTAGTAGTAGTGGTAGTAGTAGTAGTAGTACCAGTAGTAGTAGCAGTAGTAGTAGTAGTAGTAGTAGTAGTATTCTTTTGTAGTAGTGGTAGTAGTAGCAGTAGTAGTAGTAGTAGCAATAATAGTTGTAGTAGTGGTAGTGGTAGTACTAGTACTAGTTCGAACACTCGACAACGCCAATCTCTGTGAAGGGTTGCAAGTTTCACCTCAATGCACATCAAAAGTAATAATTTTACCTCGCGTTCGAACACTCGACAACGCCAATCTGTGTGAAGGGTTGCAAAATTCATGTCAATGCACATCAAAAATTGCAACTTTACTTCGCGTTCGAACACTCGACCACGCCAATCCCTGTGAAGGGTTGCAAAATTCATCTCAATGCACATCAAAAAATGCAACTTTGCCTCGCGTTCGAACACTCGACCACGCCAATCCCTGTGAAGGGTTGCAAAATTCATCTCAATGCACATAAAAAATTGCAACTTTGCCTCGCGTTCGAACACTCGACCACGCCAATCCCTGTGAAGGGTTGCAAAATTCATTTCAATGCACATCAAAAAATGCAACTTTACCTAGCGTTCGTGCATTCGACCATGCCAATCCCTGTGAAGGGTTGCAAAATGCCAATCCCTGTGAAAGGTTGCAAAATGCAGCTCAATGCACCCAAACCCTGTGAAGGGTTGCGCGGCGCCCGCAAAATGTGTAACTTTACCTCGCGTTTGAACGCCCGAGGATGCTGCCCTGCAGGGCAATGCAACACGGCCAAGCAAACCACAAAAAAAAAAAAATAAAAATTACCAAACTAATTCCAGACCCGTAGATTTACATCAAACTAACACCGCCGACTTTCTTGTAGGTTGCGACTAGCCCCAAGGTGGAATACACACGGACCGAAACTGTAATTTGGTTGCGGTAGTTCAAAGTAGGGCTTAGGATGCAGGGTTCAGGATCGAGGAGTTTGTTTTGAGGCTGCTAGCCCAAGTGCTGTTGAAACCCGAACCCTGAGCCCTTAACCCCAAAACATCCTAAGTCCTGAAGGGTTTAGGGTTTAGGGTTTCGAAACGGCACCCCAACAAATCCACAAAGCCCCACTTGTGGATATCCTTTTAAACAGCGCAGGCGCCACCAGGCAAGTGGGACAAGTTTTTTCATAATCAAAAGTCCGGCAGCTGCTCGTGTACGGGTTCCTTTAAGGGCTCCACGGGCAGGTTTCGGGATTTGGGGGTTTTGGGGCCTTCGGACTTTGGTTTAGTTTCCTCTTCAGGGCAGCAAACAAGACCCTAAACCTAAACCCTAAACCCTAAAGGGCTTGGGGTTCAAGGTTTGTATCTGAGGGGTTCGTCCAAGCAGGAAGCCTTAAGGCTGGCCTAACCCTAAACCCCTAAAGCCTGTAAAGCCTAAGCCCTACTTAGAGGATCATGGGACTTAGTAACTAGGTTTATATACAAGGTAACTGTACTTATAATTTCTTATAACCCCAGTTAGGGTACTTATAACCTTACTTACTAAGTCCCCTGATCCTCCAAGTAGACCCTAAACCCTAAACCACATATATCCCTTTAAGGACCCCTATAGATCCCTTTAAGGATCCTCCAAGTATATAGCTTTTGGGTTTCAGACCTCAGAGGAAGGCTGAGCGTGCAGCGAGAAGCCTTAAAGGACAGAGGCCCCACAAGGACCCTTGAAACGGTTGATGATATAAATCCAGCATTACCCATAATAAGGAATATATGGGAATTATGGTGTGTTCCTTATTATGGGTCATGCAGGATTTATATCATCAACAGAAGCACCCCTTAAACGAATCCTTAGAGGGCACCCTTGTCAGTAATCGTTGAACTAGTTTTAAACTCCTTAAAGCCTCCCTAAACCCTAAACCTTAAACCTGAAACCCTAAGCCCTATACCTTAAACCTTAAGCCTTAAACCCTAAACCTTGTACCCTTAACCTTAAACCCTAAACCCTCAAGCTGGAGCTGATTTCCCAAGGCTCATGCACATCCCGGAGACGGCGGTGCTCGGCCGGGGATCCTTCGGCACGGTCTGGCGTGCCAAGGCTTGCGGTGCATGTATTTATTAGTCTGCTCCAATTCGCATCATGGAGGCCTAAAGTACCAGTAAACACTTATAGTTCTGGGACAACTGTGTTGTAATGTACCCCAAAGCCCTATTCTACTTATTAAGGCCCCTATGTGTGTTGTCTGAGCATTCTTTGGCACTTGGTTCTTGAAGGAGAGAATTGAGGGGTTGAGACGACTGGCAGGATATGTGGGGGCCTAAGGGTGATGTAGATAGGGGCGGCTTAGCGCTTAGCATTTAATCATCATGGTTTAGGCTTGAGGGCTTAAGGTTCAGGGCTGCAAAGCTGAGGGCAGACAACATACAACCTCTGCAAAAACCTCGAACCTTGAACCCAAGCCTGATCCAAGATTATACTGCTTATGCTGAATTATACTTCCTTCATTTATGGCACAAGTCGGGTCATTGGATGGGGACTTTTGATGGCACATGATGGCCTCTCTTTCGCAGTGTTTGTTAATTTTGCACTGCACCTCGCGTAGAACCTGGTGGCCATCCATGTCGGTCACCCAAACATCGGCATCCCTGACCCAGTTTACGCGGTCCTTCTTGCTTACAGGGCTGCGGAGGTTTGATGATGATGACGCAGGCCACCGAACGGCATGGAAAATCAGACAGACCTACCTCGAGGATTGGCCAGGGCGTGTGGCACTTGTGGTTGGTGGCTCCAACGACATGCGCAGTGTCCGAAGCGCCAATGAAAGTGCTTTGAAAGAAGCGGGAGTCAAGACGAAATGCTTACATGGCAGAACCGAGAGAGATCAAAATAGGCTGCCACCAAGGTGCCTGCTTCTGATCACCGAAACACTCTTCAGCAAGTCGCGGATGGAGCTACGCAATTCCTTGGACCTAGTCTTCGATGTGTGCGAAATCCACAGAGTTCTGCAGAGGAAAGAGGAGGGTTGTGGTTGGAGTGATGTCTTGGTAACCTTGCGCATCACACAGCAAGAGCAGGGACGACGTGGAGGAATGCTTCGCACGAAGTACTGCCCGGATTTCAGCACCGATAGCCTTCCAGAGGAAAACCCAGAGCCGTGGAGGAAGGAAAAGAAGCAAGACATGGTGTCCCCTCCGCTCAAGAAGTACCTGGGCCTTCGCTTTCCGGCTGTCGACTTCGATGGTCCCATGGAGAGGAACTTGGTGAATCTTGGTTCTGGTTGAGGAACTTAGGTGGAATTACCATAGGAACGAAACCCTGTTTTTTACTGATATACTATTACTCTACTTCCCCCATAATATGGTCATAAAGTCAAACTCCTCAACAAGAACCCAGGAATCTTCTCTCCGGGCACTCGCCTCCCGGCCATTCACAAGTACCAGGCTCCAGCCTGTGGACAGTTCGCCGCGACCAAGAGCTCTCCTTCAATCAGCTGCCCATTTGTCATCTTCTGAACGAGTCTCTCAGGTCAAGCAACAACTGCAGCGAGCGCATGGCATGCCTTGTTGCCGCTTGCGTTCTCCAGCTGGTCTCCAGCAAAGGCTTCGAGCTGCTCTTTCGTGACAGGGCGATGCTGGACAAATGTGACGGTGACGTGCGCTGGTTGTGGAGTTTGGTCGAGGCCCCCAAGTTCCTGCAGACTTTCCTGACATCAGCTGGGAAGCATGACATGGTGTGCACCCTTGTGGTCATGGTAGTGCAGTGGATGACGGAAGACCCTGGAATGCCCCATGAGAGCAGGCACGAGGAACTTCGCAATCTTGCTGGCCAATCCTTTGCAGATTTTGCTGAACGAGTTCTTCGTCAGAATGCAGCTGGGCAGCTTGCCGAAGTCGTAGGTTGGTTGCTATCGGAGATCATGAAGCTTGCGCAGGAAGTGGTCGACGAAGCCCTGAGGTTCGAGTGGTTGCCATGGTACGGTACCAGTGACCTCAGTCGACAGGACATTCTCAACCTTGATGCTCCTAGCATTCTTCCCTTCCTTCGATCGCAATTCTGCCTGGCAGGTGTGGTTCAGTGCCAGCGAGTTGAAGGCTTTTCCGAGTTCTTCAATGACGAGGCTGGCATGCATCAACTCGCTTGGAAGCTTGAGGTGAACAGTGCAAAGTTCAGCCACCTGCAAGTTTGTCACGATACCGGAAACATCCGGGTGGTGTATGCGCCCAAAGATTCACACTATGCCAAGCTCCGGAATCCCATCGAGTGGAACAGGCCGCTTCTCAAGACAGTGATCCTGCATTACCTCCAGCCTGAGCCGCGTGACGATGGCGTCGATTCGGCAACCTTCCAGACTTCCGGAAACAGCCCGCTTGCAGCCGCGATTTTGAGCAAGTTGGTGGCAGCAACGAGCATGTTCTTGGTGTTGGCAGAGCTCTCGCAGCATGTTCAGGAAGATGAGGAAGGCGAGCGGCACGATGGCATCCCCGCACAAGATTCAGACTGCTGCTTCGCACACATGCTCAAGGCAGGTGTGTTGAATGAGCTTTCTGACGCATTTTCCTCTGGACGGATTGGCTCATCGGAAGGCATCCAAGAGGAAGACCGATCAAGAGTTTTGCCTGCGGAGGACGAGTCTGCCGGCGAGACGGATGCTGTGGCACTTCGTGGCCAAGGCTCGGTGCCTCAGGAAGAAAGCTCGCCGTCACATGTCCTGCGCTTGCCATGCACGCCACCAGGCATCATCAATCCGTACACGAGAAAGGAGCTGGTCGTGCTTGCTCTGAACCGCTTTATGACGCCAGTTCTGTTGAGTGTTACAGCACCGGTCCTCTTGCTTGACGGCGAACTGCAGGCTGTTTCTAAGAAGCCAGGGTGCATCTCCTCAGAACCTGCGTCGGAAGCATGATGTCAAGCCGCTGCCTGCGGGGCAATGGGACAATGCATGCAGGTGCATTTAGTATTATAATTATAATTAGACCTTAGCTGCAGTTGCCTGGTTTTGTCGTCTTGAGTGAACGCTTGGACCGGTGCTAGAGCAGCCACGCGCGGAAAAGTCCTGGCAGCTCGCAGCAGGTGCTGGTTTTGGCAATTACGAGTAGCAGATTTCAACCTTTCCACCTGCAACGCACCCGCTAGTAGCATACTATAGGGGCCTAAATAACTACCAATACTATTTTGAGGGCTGTTTATTATAAATATAGTGTAATGGGCCCCAAAACCCTATTCTGATTATTAAGGCCCCTATATTATGCATGGGAGCCAGACTCAACACCGCCAGCGTCCAAGCCAACCTTAAGTTCTGTGCTCGTAGCCGCCAGCGATCCTCCGCGCAGGATGCGCACACCGGTCGCTCTTACGCCGCCCCTTGGCTGAGCCACAGCTCAAAACCCTAAACCCTAAACCATAAACAACAAAACCCTTAAACACCTCACCCCCTAAATCCTAACCCTAAACTCTTGGTTGAGCCACAGCTCGGGGTTTTTGGCCCTTTGGTCCTCAGGCTTTAGCATGGGGTCGAGCTCTGGTTCGATCTCGCGTGGGGTTTAGGGGTCTGGGGGTTTTAAGGGGTTTAGGCTTTAAGCGTTTAGGGGTTTTAGGGGTGCAGGGGTTTAGGAGCTTAGGCAGGGGTTTTAGGGATTTTCGGTTTGGGGGTTTGGGGGTGTAGGCAGGGTTTTAAGGGTTCGGGCGTGTAGGGGTTTTAGAGCTTTAGGGGTTTGGGGGTTTAGGGTGTCAAATCAAAGTCTTTCCTAGGCTCCTCAGCACCCAGGACTCTTCACCCAGAGATCCCAATACCCCTTGATCAAGGAATATACCTTAAATCAGAATATTAAGGCCTGTATAATTTAAGGTACATTCCTTAATTAAGGGATCGTGTGATCTCTGAGCAACCCGAGCCCTCAACTCCTGGAGGTCACAGACGCCCCTTCACTCCGGGATTTCAAGACGTAAGCTCCATCATATCACCCTAAACCCCTAAACCCGAAACACCCTAACCCCAAGGGTCCACAGGACCCAATAACTAGGTACTCGGTTTTAGGATAGTAGTTATGTAAGTTAGGATTAGGATTTCGATGAGTATATGATTATCAGGTACTTGGACCCATGGGGTAAACCCCTTAAACACCAAAAAAAGCTAAACTCTAAACTGTAAACCCTAAATCGACCCAAGAATGTTAACGACACCAGGCGCGGATCTTCAAGGAGATTGTTTGGCTTTGGGTGGCGGGTTCAATCTCTGGTCTCAGTAATTCGACTGTGGCTTTGGGGTTCCTTTAACGGGTTCCTTCAACAGATGTTCAAGGGTTGCGATTTACGGTTTGGGGTTTAGGGTCAACTAGAACGTTTGAGTTAATGAAGCTTGAATCTTGAAGATGTACCAATACCATTCCTTGCGGTTTTTCATCAAAGTTATTCCTTGCGTTTCTTCATCAAAGTGATAGCCACTATATTGATGAGGCTTTTGTTCGTTTCTTTAGAACTTCGGGGTGTTGGGGTTTGGCGTTTAGGGGTTTTGGGTTTAGACTGTGGGGTTCGGGGTTTAGGGTAAACCCTAAGCCGTAATTAATAAGGGTTTCGGCACCCTGTAACTGAGCACTGCGTTCGGCTGAGGTCAAAAATGTTGTTACCCGGCTGCAGGAAGTTGAGCGGTTTAGGGTTTTGGGGGTTCGGGGTTTAGGGTTTCGGGATTTGATGGTTCTTCTAGTCTAGAGTTTGGATCCAAGATTTGAAAGCAATTTATGGCCTCGAAAACCTCACACGCTCTAACAGAGTTTGAGTGCTTGGATGTTCTTGGCATTCAAAGGACAGCGCAGCCTTTGAGGGTCTAGAGTCTAGAGTTTGGGATCTGTGGGGTTCAGGGTTTTCGGGCTCAGGCGGTACAGGTCTGACATGTAGGATATACGGCGTTCAAGCCAGCAAGGGCTGCAGCGTAGGTACTCCACAAGCCCTATGAGCTCTATACCCTAGTCGGGCGCGGGGCAGGCTGGCAGCCGCAAAGAATCTAAAGAACAGAAAACTACCAATCTGAAACCCACAACCCTACTTAGAGGCTCATGGGAAGTTATACGTGGACCTATAAGTAGGGTAGCTATACCTGTAACCCATATGAGGGGACTTATAACCCCACTTCTGGCCACCCATGAGCCTCCAAGTAGACCCTAAAACCCCAGGCTTCGAGCCGCTTTTGGGGGAGACGTTTACACTTTGAACGCCAAAGCTTCAAGGCTTACCTCTAGCGTCAGTTGGAGCACATGGGAATTTCCCAAAATCAGGGGGTACCTTATTTTGGGGTGCTTATAATTGGGATCCTCTAGGGTACTATAATAGGGTCCCCTATTGTCGGAAACTGCCACATGGAGCTGGCTGCTGGTGTTCTGTGATTGACATGTGTACCGGTCTCACCCACCTCTTTATCTTCTTTCTGTACACTGAAGCATCTGTTTCTTCCTGTGCTAAAGTATGGATATCATGGTGGAGATTGTTTGGAGAAATGTGTGATGGTCATGCGTTCAAATGTACCATCACGGACCACTGCAAGTCGATAGCTGTGGTCAACCACTGCGACTTGATGCTGAAGAAACCGCAAGCTGAAAGGCAGACGATCGAAGAACTGTGGAGTACGGTACAAAGGCTTAACGAAAGCCGGGAGGATAAAAAGACTCCTCCGCAGTGAATGGCCAACGTTTACAGAAGCAAGACAGAGGAAAACATGTCCGACTGCACCCTCAAGGAACAGGAATTGCAGCACATTCTGGAGCTTGATTGTAGGGCTCTGCTGCCCTTTCGACCGCCTGAAGATGTGCAGCCCCCCAGAATGCCGCAGCCCGAACAGGAGTTGAGTGGACACAGCCACCGTGAGTGCAAGCATAAGTGGGCCCATCCTGCAACAGAAATCCAAAACATTAGACCCCAAGCAGCAGACATTGCCCCATGCGGAAAAAGAACCCCAAACCCTAAACCCTAAACCCAAACCCTAACAGCAAAGCCTTAAACCCTAACTGCTAATTCAACCCTAAAACTAAAACCATACACTGAACGAGCCTCAAAGCTTAAACCAGAACCCCATGGGTCCAAGTACCTAACAATCATATACTCACCAAAATCCTAACCTACATAACTGCTATCCGAAAACCGAGTACCTAATTATTGGGTCCTTTGGACCCTTGGGGTAAACCCTAAATCCTAAACCCCAAAGCATAAATCCCCAAACCCTAAAGCCCAAACCCTAAACCCCAAACCCCAAACCTTCAACCCTAAACCCTAAAACCCTAAACCCTAAACCCCTAAACCCCTAAACTCTAAAGCCCAAACCCTGAACCCCAAACCCTAAACCCTAAACCCTAAAACTCTAAAATACAAACCCTTACGACTCAGACCGTTCCTCCTCGTGGCTTCGCCAAAGCAGCGCAGCGCGAGAGCGACGTGGCCGACCGGCTCAGTAAGGAGCCGCACAGGCCCTTGGCTTTACAGGGAACTCCAGAAAGTTGGAATATGGTTTCAGGGTAGGATACCCTATAATTTACCATAAAGGGTTTAGGATAAGCATATTCCAACTTTCTGGCTTTTACTTTAGGGTTTAGGGGTGGTTTGGAAAATCTGGACAGTACAGGGTTGAGGGTTTAAGGCTTGAAATCTGGAAGGTAGAGGGATTGAGGTTAGGATTTGTGATTTAGTAAGGCGTCTGTCCGATTTCTTACAGATTTTCGTAAGGTTTTGAGAGCGATGCGGCTTCAGAGCTTATGTAAGTTAGGGTTTTAGGTTTTGGGGTTGTAGGTTTTCGGGTTTAGAGTTTAGGGTTCAGGGGTTTGGGGCTGAGGTTTTTGGAATACTGTTTCAGATTTCGGGTCTAGGGTGTTGGGTTCAGGGCTCGGATTTGGTCTTTAAGGTTTAGGCGTTCCTTGGTATTCGGCTTATTGTAGCAAGGGTATCACCAATCAATTGTAACCATCTTGCGACTTGGTGTCTACCTTCCGGTTCCTCGTTTTCTACAACCCCGAAAGTTGGGTTGTCTATGTTGGGTCTGTTCGTTGTTATTTATGTTGTGATGTTTTCTGATCGGCGCTCGCCTCCTAAAAGCATTGATTATGATGAGGATGATAACCAGGATGATGCTGCAGATGGTGGTGACGAAGATGGCGATGGTGACTGTGAGCATCAGGTGTTGTTGTTCATAATGGCCATGATGATAGTGATCTAAGAGGAAACGCGAAAGACTATGGTGCCGATAAAGTACCTCTGGAATCCGCTGGAAGTTGCAATTTCATGCTAACGTCCTTTTGTTGCTACGTCTTGCGGAGTAGCAAATGTAGCCTTCAAGGGTGTGTAGGCTTTTACATTTCGAGACCTTCGACTTGAGCGGTCAGTGGTTTCGATGTAAAAATTACCCTTGCTTAGCCAGACTGCATACCTGAAACCGTAAAACCCTGACTGCCAATCCTATGCCGAACACCCTAAAGCCCTACCTTAAACCCTGAAGCAAAGTTCCGGAGACTCTTGGACAGGTGTGTTGTACAGCTTTACCACGCCAAGCACTTCCCAGACCTACGCCGTCGACCTAGTTGAGCTGTGAGAGCGACGATAATTGAGCGGGGTAGCTGGAGCAGTGACATCTCGTGAGACTTCGCATGAGCGAGCATATCAGAAGCAGCCATGCTGATCCACCTGCTTGTTGTGAACAGGTTTGATCGTGTAAGAGTTTACAAAACGCAGCAGAATCAGGGATGCTACTGCTGAGACTATGCTGATACTGCTGATACTGGCAGTACTGCTAGTCCTGCTACTAGTAGTAGTAGTAGTAGTAGTAGTAGTAGTAGTAGTAGTAGTAGTAGTAGTAGTAGTAGTAGTAGTAGTAGTAGTAGTAGTAGTAGTAGTAGTACTACTACTACTACAATACTACAATACTACCACAATACTACTACAACACTACTGCAACACTCCTCCTCCTCCTCCTTCTGCTGCTGCTGCTAACCTGGTGTTAGTGATTAGTGTCAGTATCAGTACCAGTATCCAACATCAGGGTCAGTATCAGTTCTGGTACTACTAGCAGCACTGGTTCTCGCGTCCGTGTTTGTATGAGTACCAGTAAGGGTGTCAGTACAAGTATTCGTATGAGAAATAGTATCAGCATTAGTGTTAGCATTTTCCATAGGATTATCGTCGTCGCCGTAGTGGTAGTAGAGTATCCCGAAGGTTGGGCGGTCCCAAACTGCATGGCTTCAAGTCTCAGGGCGTTTCAGCACGAAAAAGATAAATCTGATTTAAATCAAGCTTTTGTTTTGTTTTGTCGTCGCGTCAGGCATGATCGATTCCAGCTATGATCATGAACTTGTCGATGATGGTGACGACGATGATGTTGGTCTTCATCGTCACCACCACCGTCATCACCATACTGATCATGGTTTTGACTTCATCGCCATGGCCCTCGCAACTGGCATCGTCTTCATCATCGTCGTGACCATCACCATGTATGTTGTGGTCAAGATCAAGACCCCTATCAATACTAGTTTTTCGGGAGTACACCCGTGCATGAGCACAGTAGTTCAGCTTCCTGAATGCCTGTGTAGAGGTATGTACGCCTTCGTCATGGAACTCTGCACCCGCGGGTCGCTGAGCCTTTGGCTGAAGAGGCAGAGAGAAAGGCGATTCGGCATTCCCACTAGTTGATATTATCAGGGATTTAGTTTTAACATTCACCAGCATCATTCCTTGGGCTCCTTGTGAGAAGAAAGCCAAAACTATTCCCTAAACCCGGTCTTCATTAGAAGGCCCCTTTGATTTCAAGCCCGTCAAGCCTTTAAACCATATTCTAATAGTTAAGCTACTCTTTACCGCCAAAGCTTTCGGAAGAAATCCAATGCGCAGGTGTAGGGCTGAGGGTGTAGGGATGAGGGTGCCCAAGTTTTACCTTGACCCCAAACAACCTACCTCTTTTGTAGGGCCTTTTATAAAGACATCACATTAGGGAACTTAAAAAAGGTAGGTTATTTGGGGTCCAGGTATTGCTTGGGTTAGCAGAGGCCTCGAGACCCACGACCACAGCTCCATCTTGCGGCGAAGCCAGAGCAGCCCTTCTCGGAGTTTAGGGTCTAGGGTTCCGAAACGCAGTCCCTTAGTCCCTTGCCTGCTGAGTTTTTCAGGTGCGGTTTTCGTACATCATTTTTCCATCTCACTCACTTAGGCAGTACTGAGTGAGTGTCGACCTGGGGTGCTTTCCGGCCGGAGAGCACCCCAGGTCGACACTCACTCACTCACTCTAGGCAGTACTGGCAGAAGATGCCGACCATGATGCCTAAAGCTCAAACCGCGTGCTGGAAATCTCCGACGGAGCATTCCGAGCCCTGAGCGCCCTGCAGTTCTAAAGCAATGTTGTAACTCACTCTTGGGGTTCTGATGGTTGTGCTGTTCAACTTGAGTGGATTGTTGTGTTTCAGGCCTTGGGCATTGGGGCTTTAGGGTTCCTTGTGTAAGAAACCCGAGAAGGATACTTGAGCCTCCAAGTAAACACCATTTAAAAGCCCTTAAGTTCTATGCTCTCCACTCTAAAACCCCAAGCCCTAAACCCTGATCCGTAAACCAAGATCGGACGAACAGCCAAGGACTGACCACATACGCGAGCTTCGTCTCGGCCGCCGGCTTGCATACCTCGGAATTTCCATGAACTGGAGTTCATGGCTTTTCAGGGATTTGGCTTCAGGGAACTGCAAAGATTAAAGGTTCGCCTTTTTGGCTTTTTGTTTCAACCTCGGTTTAGTCTAGGACTGTCTCGAAACCAGGGCGATTTCTCTGAAAAGGGGATCCTCCAAAGCTCAAGGGATTGAGAGATGCCGGTATTCGATAACTACTGGGCTTCTGCGCATGAGTTTGGGTTTAGGGTTTTAGGGTTTAGGGTCTCTGGACTTATGACAACTCGGTAAGACGACACAAGCATGTTCGACGCACAACTGTTAGACGTAGTAGGGATCAGTTCGCTGTAGCCTTCAACGACCATTTGTGTCAACTGCTCGAGCCATTTTTCTTGTCTTGAAGCCCTTTGACTTCCTGAACAAGGTTGCATGTGGTGGTAGGATGCTCGTACCATTGGTGCTTCCTCAAACGGTTCTGGGTCTCGGGGTCGTCATCAAAACAAGGAATATTCTAAACACTTAAGCCCTGTACCCTAATCTCCCAGGGTACAGCACCCCACACCATAAATCCTAAACCTTTAGACCCTAAACTCCAAATTACCCTAGCCCCTAAGCGCTGAACCCGAAGCCCTAAACCCCCTGTATAAGCCCTTAACCCTAAGCCGCTTGAGCCGTAAACCCCCTGAACCCCTATGTCGTCGGAGCAGTCGGAGGGTGGATATTGCAAGCAAATACAAGCCCAGATTCACAGATAGTGACATGTGTACATACACATACGCACCCCACCAAACACCGACAAACCTTTCTACTCGCAATCAGTCTGTGGAGCCTTCGCAGGTTCATCCACTCACTCACTCACTCACACACACACACACTCTCTCCATCTCTTTCTCTCTCTGTCTCTCTCTCCAAGTTCTTATGCGAGTCTGCGGCATCTCTTCTTGCGGACCGGCCTTACACACCCCAAGGTGTGTGGGGGCCTCAGGCCCAGTCATGCCCAGTCTAGAGATCCCAATTTAGAGTAGGATTTGGGGCTCCTTCCTAGTATAGTCATATTAAGGAAGCCTAAAGATGATCCGGGGGATTATTCGTGGGAGTTCCCATCAGGTTTCAGTTCGCATACTCATGCATGCACCTAGTGTGCGCGAACATGTGTATCAGACAGTGTGCCTGTCTGTCTGCCTGGCTGTCTGCCTGCGTGGCTGGCTGGCCGTCTGTCTGTCCATCTGTCCGTCCGTCCGTCCGTCCGTCCGTCCGTCTGTCTGTGCGTCTGTCTGTCCGACTGTCAGTTCCCGAAACCGCATCCCCCTGAATCCTAAACCCTACTTGTGCATTCTTTGCCATACCTGTAGCCGGAAAGACCTACCTTTTTGGGGTTGCACATTATGGTTTCTGTATATAGTTCCCTAAAAAATATAGTTCCCTAAAAAAGGAGGTCTTTTCGGCTACAGGTAGGGTTCCTAAAAGGGCCCAGCTCTAAGGTACAGAGCCGTACGAGGCACCTTCTGAGGCTTTTGCCTGGATCGGTCAAATTCTTCTTGGCATGGAGCACTTCGGCTGCTGTGTTGGGGTTAGGGTTGATGAAGGTTCAGGGTTATAGGCTCGGGGAGTGTTCTATACAGGGTTTCCGAGTAGTAGAGTAGGTAACCTTTAACCCGTTTTGGGCCGTATAGTCCCTATATAGCCCCTTTTTACCCAAGAAGGTTAACTTTTAGTTCCCCATGATATCCGACAAGTAGGGTTTCGCGAGGGGTTGTTGATGGCATTTTTTACGGGCTTCGGCTTCATTCTGGGGCTTCAGAGGGGTTCGATAGGGTATTCATCTGGGATCACCTTTAGAGCTGCAGAACTGCATAGCCAATATCCCGTGGTTTCGGGTTTAGGGCTTATCCTAAAATCTCAAACAAACAATGTCAATCCTTCAAGCCCTAGACCCTAAACCCTAAACCAACTCCACCCCGAGGCTTCAACCCCGAAGGCAGGCGTATCACTTTTGTAAAACAGCCCAAGAGGATGGGAAGGAAAAGTAAGCATGGCTACCGCCCCACTACCCCACTACAGAGCAGCCTCAATACCTACAAAACACAGGGTGTCTCGTCATTAATAGGTACATCATGAGATAGACAGGCGTCTGGTACTTGGAGCCTGTTGTAGGGAACTTGTAAAAGAGGTCCCCGCAGCATGGCCGTTCGGCGGTAGGAGAGAAGCCCACGTTCCATTCCCTTGTTGGCTGCCCTCGTTCGGAGTAGTTATTCAGAGCATTTCTGCAAAGTTGTCACAGGACACTACATGCTTGGGAATGATCCAGAAAGCCCTCTTAGCGGAACAATTGCAAGTTGAAGTGAAGCGTCGTAGCCATGACTCTGCATGTCAGCGCATGCTTGATGAGTGGCAGAACGGCTGACCTTGAGCTCCCACCAGACGCATCGGTTGCCGAGCTTCGTGGCCGAGCGCAGGAAGCTCTGGGCGTGAACCTCAGTTGTGTGGTCTCTTCGGCGGGAGTGATCCTCCAAGACCAAGAGGTTGTTGCTGAAGCCGTGCAAGATGGAGAGTCGGTCACCGTGCACACACGGGCGAAGATGATCGCAGCCGCATCGATTGGACGGTTTACGGCCATTTGTGGCAACGGTTCGCTGGAGTCCTACACCAGAGGCGACTCCAGTGATGAAGCTTGGGGCAGCTGTCAAGGATTGACAAACGTTCAATGCCTTCAAGCTTCACATTCGGCTTTCGCTGCGCTCCTGGGCGATGGATCCGTCGAGTCTTGGGGTTGGATGTCAGAAATTGACGATGGAAATACACCGTGGGAATTCCAGCAGTTCAAAGAGCAGCTTCAAAATGTTGTCCAGATACAAGCCAGTGGCCGTGGTTTTGCCGCCATAAAGAGTGATGGGAGCGTGGTGACATGGGGGGAGGACAGCACGAGCACACAGCTCCGAAATAATCTCACAGACGTTTCTCAGATCCAAGCTACTCACTCAGCTTTTGCAGCTATAAGAAAGGATGGATCCGTCGTGACTTGGGGCCATGACGAA